>JBBYHH010120615.1:0-14645 GCA_038382905.1 Daphne laureola
GAATTGGAAGAAATATATGAAAAACTAAACATGTGATAAAGAATAATGACTAAAAAATGAAATTATAAAATTAGAGGGGTGATAAACACATTTTAGGAACCATAAGGGTCAATTTAAGCATTTTCTCGCAAATTCCGTTAAGTTTTAACGGATGTTAAGTCGCGGGTATAGATTTGCAACGTACTCATACTTTAGAACCACTTTTGCAACAAACTTTAGTTCAGGTATAGATTTACAAAAGTATAGATTTACAACGAAGGCTATAATTTAGATATATCTAATGCAATTTACTCGAACATTATTATGGAGTGAAAATTTTAAATGAACCTGGGAGAGTAAAAACTTTAAGATATGTGTCAACTTTTAATTGGAGTAGGTTGGAGTGGAGGATTTGGACTGGTAAATGAAGACTGTCCTCTAAAAAACAAGTATTAAAACCAAGTTGCTCATTGGTAATCATCCACTTCAATATTCCATCTCCGCCATGGACATGATGAATCTCCTCTCTATTCTCTTCACTTCCATCTTCACCATCTTCCTCTTCCACAAACTATGGAAAAACTTGTTCATGAAAACCCCAAAACAAGCTCATGATCAAAAGCTCCTTCTTCCTCCA
The DNA here is from genome assembly GCA_038382905.1 of Daphne laureola. Lineage (NCBI taxonomy): Eukaryota > Viridiplantae > Streptophyta > Magnoliopsida > Malvales > Thymelaeaceae > Daphne > Daphne laureola. Next base: position 617 of record JBBYHH010120615.1, read on the forward strand.
GGCCCACGCAAGCTCCCACTTCTGGGCAACATCCATAACATGATCGGATGTCTCCCTCACCACCGTCTCACGGAGCTGGCCACACAGTACGGCCCTCTAATCCACCTCAAACTCGGCGAGCTCTCCGTCGTCGTCGTCTCCTCCGCGGACACAGCCAAACAGTGTCTTAAAACCCACGACATCAACTTCGCCTCCCGGCCACAAATGCTAGCCGGCGAGGTCTTCCTCTACAACTACAACGACATTGTTTCGACCCCGTACGGCGAGTACTGGCGCCAGATGAGGAAGATCTTTACCGTCGAGCTTCTCAGCTCCAAACGGGTCCACTCGTTCCGGGACCTCCGTGAAGCCGAGGTCGGGAGGCTGGTGGCGGAAATCAGGGCCGCTGTGGATTCCGGTTCCGGGTCGACGGCGGTTAATCTAAGCGAGCTGCTGTTTGCGTCGGCTTACCGGCTGATCTCGAGGGCGGCGTTTGGGGATAAGGACAAGCGTGGGGACAAGTTTATAGAGATTATTGAAAAGCTGGTGGAGCTGACGGCGGGGTTCTCGGTGGCGGATTTGTTCCCGTCGGTAAAGTTGATTCAGAAGATGAGTCCGGTGAGGCGTGGGCTGGAGAAGATTCACCGGGATGCAGATGAGGTGCTTGAAGATATTCTGAAGGAACATAGAAATGCTAAGGAGAGAGGAGCTTGTGGGGAAGAAAAGGATCTGGTGGATGTGTTATTGAATATACAAGAACATGGGAATAATAAAGATTTCCAGTTGACAGATGATAGCATCAAAGCCCTTATTCAGGTAACCTTTAATTTAACTGTCATTTCAGAATGCAAAATATTTTCCCCCAACCCGGACGAAAAAAACTGTATACTTAACATGTTTTTATTCGTTAATGCTATCACTATAGATATTAATTAGTACAATTTATAACTAGTGTTGTTATAAATGTTTAATCAATTGTAGTAGCTAACTAGTAGATTCACCTAGTAAGAAATTCAATAGGCAAACGTTTTACTAACAGTTTCGTCATATTATCCTTTTATTTAAAAATTAATGTCTATCTGCTCAAACAAAAAAAGGTCCATATTTCTTTTGACCTTTTCACTTATCTTTAAGTTGTGACTCATCAAACTTCTCCTTTCTCTTTGAAATAGGGTAAAATTGTTCAAATACAAACTTTCAGTTACGAATTTTAATCTTTGCTTCAAATAAAAAACTAAAACATTTGTTAGACGGTAAAGGAAAGTAAAAGTAGAGCTCGACTGCAATCAGTAAACAAAATGCAAGGAGTATTTTTCTTTGTTTCTTTCCTTTTTTACTCTTCAGATTTCCACTGACATTTGTCGAGAAAAAAATTACTTGCATGGTGTCCAATTTTGACCGATCTCTAGCCGCCCGCATGCATTGAACATTTTGAATAATTCACTAATAAAATACATTTATACAACATAAAGTCACAAAAGAGGTACCGAGATCTGTCCAAAAAAACAAATGTTTCATATTTTTTCCAATATAATTAATAGTGAATGGTCTTTACTTCTAAACTATCACCAATCACCATTAACTGATACCTTTTTATTCAAATTTTAGAACTGTTAAGTTAGTTAATTAACTTTACTAAGGACATGCCCATAGGTTGTATAAAAAAAACAAGGACATACTCACAGGTTAGCTCCAACAAATTAGGCTAATCACATCTAGGTCTAGCTTAATTACTCATTTCTCTTCTCAAGTAATCAAACTTAAACTACTTGCATTCCAGGACTGCTTTCTTGGTGGGATTGAGACAGGATCAACAACAATCCAATGGGCCTTATCCGAAATGCTGAAGAACCCTAGAGTGTTATGCAAGGCACAAGCCGAGGTGAGGGAGCTACACGACCGAAAAGGTGGATTATACGAATCCGACTTCCATGAACTTACTTACATGAATCTAGTCATCAGAGAGAGCTTCCGAATGCACCCACCATTGCCATTACTACTCCCACATATGAGCATAGACAAGTGTGTGATCAACGGCTACGAGGTCCCCGCGAAATCACACGTGTTCATCAACGTCGGAGGGATCGGGAGAGACCCAAAAACCTGGAAAGACCCGAACATATTTAATCCAGAGAGATTCCTTGATGGTCAAGTTGACTTCAAAGGAGCTCATTTCGAGCTTCTCCCATTCGGTGGTGGAAGAAGGATTTGTCCCGGGATGTCTTTTGGGATTGCTAGTGTTGAGATTGAATTAGCAAACTTGTTGTGTTATTTTGATTGGAAGCTCCCTGGTGGAAGGAGATCTGAAGAGCTGGATATGACCGAGGCTATTGGTTCTGCTGTTAGGAGGAAGACTGATTTGGTGTTGGTTCCAGTTCATAGGAAAGATCTGAAGTAGTAAACTTCGTTTGTATAATAATAAAAAAATTATCCTTTTAAAAAGAATAATGAGCTTGTAGTACCCATGGTATGTGCAACAGAGATTTATAAGCGCAAGGGAAATATCAAATAAGGATAAGATGACCCTCATCTTGGGTGAGTAAACTCTTGTACATATGAGACACATACCATTTTACAATTACCTATTTACCCCTCACTTATCACTCAATCCCAAACTAGCGGCTATCCCATATTCCCATTTCTCTTTCCCAGCCCATCCCCACCAGTAAAAAGTACTACTCCCTCTATTAGAAAAATTATAAAAAATACATTTAAAATTTACATGTTACAAATATTCTAAATATATGAATATATTTTTATTTTCTTAACAGACACTTATTTAAAGAATTTAAATGAAACTATAACTCAAAAATCAATGTAATAAAGAAAATGGAATAAAGGGAGTATCTCTGTCCAAAAAAAATTGCTCCATTTAGTTTTTAGCATTAATTTGAGATTTTATTTCTTTAACATTTTAATATGTAAATTTACATATTTTAAATGTAAATTATAAATTAGTGTGTCTAGTTTATATTATAGTATTTACTACTTCCTCTGATCCTTATTAGTTACATATATTTGATTTTTAAATTTATCTTTGATTAAAATTTTCACAATAAAAAATCTATTTAAATATTTTAAAATATATATATTTTAAAACTTTAAGAATTTATCTATATATACATGCTTTTTAAGAATTTTCTAAAATTTATTCAATGTCAAAATTGGAATCAAATGCAATATTAAAAGTCAAACATGCCAACTAATAAGGAAAGGAGGGAATATAATATAAATTTCTTTAAAATGTCTATTATTAAAAGAAAAACAACAATTTCTTGTATTTCATATACTAAAAAGTGGGAAACTAAACTAAATAAAAATTCTTTAAGAAAACAATAAAGAAAAAAATAATTCATTTTATCGACCTCTCTGAATACAAATTAAGTTGGAGGCAGTAAATTTTAAAGTTGGAAAACTACTAATAAGTAAATATTTATTTATTATAAATATTTTTTGATTTATTTATTATAAATATTTTATGGGTTGAGAGAAACTGACGAATATAAAGAAAAATATGATTTGTGAGAAAATTATAAACTTAAAATAGGTGGGGCAGGTGGGGACGTGTCAATTTTTTGTTAGTGGGGAGAGGAATGGGGTAGAAAGTAATTACAAGCGGTCAAATTCCATCAATATCAATATCAATATCATGGTTTCGTCGTAGAGTAGTTATACGATGCGCATTGCCTAGACTTTATATATAAGATGTAATAATAATTACATTTTATATCACCGCGCGTCCATCTCACCGGCAATGGTCACCGTAACATCCGACGGAGCTTCCACTCTGTCTCTCCAGCTCCGAAACCACTACAAAGCACAACTCAACAAACAAACCACCAGCAAAGCATGTCACTGTGCCTCTGGCGAAGCTTTCCATCGGACTCGATGATGTTTTCGTCATTTCTATCGATCTACTTGCAAACGATGAAAAATTAGAAAAATTCTAACTTAAAAAATCTAGGAAAAATAATGATGATCTTAGTAGGTAGTCATGTCGATCTACTGTGTGTTATCTTTATAGGCAACAACTCAACAGATCAATACTGATCGGAGTAGGTAGTCATATCGATCAGAGTAGGTAATCATGTCGATCAGAGTAGGTAGTCATGCTGATCTGCTTCGAGTCATGCCGATCGGAGTAGTTAGTCATGTCGATCTGAGTAAGTAATGTTGATCTGTTTTTTCCAATGCTGATCGGAGTAAGTACTCATGTTGATCAGAATAGGTAGTCATACTGATCTGAGTTAGATCAACATACATTAAATGTTGATCGGAGTAGGTAGTCATGTCAATTGGAATAGGTAGTCATGTTGATCTGAGTTAGATCAACATACATAAGGGATAGATCAACATACATTTAATGTTGATCGGAGTAGGTGGTCATGTTGATCGGAATAGGTAGTCGTGCTGATCTGAGTTAGATCAGCATGCATAAGGGATAAATCAATATACATTTAATGTTGATCACACACGATAATGATGTTGATAAGGTGTAAGAGATGTTGATTATCATGTAAATCAATGTTGATCACCAATTAGCATTTATTATGGTGATATCGATCGAAACAAGTCATCATGTTGATTAACATTCATGATAATGATGCTGATCAGGTGTAAGAAAATGCTTATCATTATGTAAATTAATGCTGATCAACATTTATTCTGAGGATGTTGATCGAAATAATTCATCATGCTGATCGGTCAAGAGACCAATGTCGATCACAAGACGCGAGTGACAAACTTGTAAATAATCGAAATGTTTATGCACACGCGTACGCTGTGCGCATTTTAACCTGGACCTAAAGGAAAACATACGACATCGGGCAACCTCAAAGAGATGTCAATTCTTGCGTTCAGCCATCCCATTTTGTTAGGGGTGTTAACACAAGAACTTATGTGGAGAATCCCATAGTTTTGAAGATAGGTATTGAGACTACTGGTGAATCCCATATACTTTATTTATTTTCCCTACGTCCCAATTGTGTTATCATTTTCCTTCACAAATTACATAGGAAATGAGACAATACATTTAGGTCAGAGCTAGTATAATTTAGACTTCGGTGTTCAAAAAATGAATCAAGTCTAAATTGAATTAATTCAGCCGGTGAGTGGATCTCGGATCAAGTCATATTTTCACAGTGATTAAGCAGCCCGGGGTGCACAGTGATGGTTTCTGAGGACGGTGGTGGATGAGGTGTCAGTGTTGGCGGTAGAGAGGCTTTGGAGGTGGCGATTCAAGTTGGAGATTGAGGGATGGCGGAGGTGGCATTGGGAAAGCACTGATTAGCAATGGTTGGGTTGTTTAAGAGGGACTATAGTATTATATCTAAAACATAGAGTGCAAATAGAAAAATAGGGAAAGTTCAATTACTAAATTTGTCATTTTATGTAGAAGTCCGTTAAATCTAACACTCACTTAACGGTTTAGGAATGATCTAGAGAAAAATTTGAGTCAAGGGATTCCAATAGGACGAATTCTTAAAATAAGACATCTATCAAAGTTAAGGGACTAGAAATACTGTTTACCTGAAAGTAATAAATCAAGATTCATGTGACATGAGTAAATCTAAGGATCTCCTGTATATAATAAAAGAAAGTAGTGTTTTATAATTAGTTAACTTTAGCCTATGAAATTTATAAATAGATAAAATATTAAAAAAACATCAGAGATTATAAGTTTTAATCAATTGAGTTATCAGAGTCTTAATTACTATCATTCACACCACTCGCTGAGAAAAACAAATGTTGGATTCAGATGTGACACGCTCAAAGCGTATTGCCTCGTGTAAAAGAGAAGGAAATCATATGCTTTAGGGAATGTACAAAGAAAATTGTTTGAGGGACTGATGAAACAAATTGAAATGAAAATGTGGGAAAACCCACCTAATTGGACAGGAATATAGAAAGTGGAAAAAATAAATGAGAGAATAACATGAGTTAAAAAATAGAACTATTATTAAGAATATCTAACATTCATCTGAGTACATCCGTACTAACTTGTTTGAGATGGAGTACAAAATTCATGGAGTATAAATTATTTAATACATGTCTAAAGAAAATAATTGAGAAAAATGTCAAAGTTAATTTTAAAGTCTACAAAATGAGCCAACAAGGTCAAATTTGAACAATAACTAACTTCTAATTAAAAGTCAGACAAAGTAAAAAACCATTGTTCAAAAAATTGAGCAAGTAAACACTAATTACTCTTAAAAAAAAAAAGAAGAAATTTGATTGAATTGAAGAAGAGAAAAATATTAGTAATTTGATTGAATTGAAGAGGGAATTATTTGTAATTTGATTAAAAGGAATCATGTCACTAATTTGTAAATATTAAAGAAAATGTACCAAAATTTTAAATATAGGCTAACGATCTAAACTGGAATAGAATAAAAAAATATCTGTATTTGATTCAAAATGCAAACTCACTAATTGTAAGCAGTAAGAAAGGAGAATGAGAACGTTCTAAATAGAACTCTATTTTACTCTCTAAATACTTTGGACTCTGGGATAGGGAGTGTTATATGCTCGCTCTTCTCTCTAATTTTGGGGGTTCTCATGAGATTTGATGCTGAAATCACTTTCTCTGTTTGAGCGAAAGGACTTTATCCTTCTTGTTGAATGGGGAATTCATAAAGATTCTATTAGAATCACAGAAAATGAGCAACGGTTCAAAGGTTCAACCTTTTTGATTAGATGGAAATGAATGAGGAAATAGTAGGTCATATTAGTTCGAATCCAGAACTAGAACTTTGGTTCTTCCCAGAATTTGTGCCACTATATAATGCATATAAGATTCAGGGGATGAAATTGAATGGTTTACTTCAGCCTTGAAGGATTTTACCATCGAATTGGGAAATTGGAAAAAAGGAAAGGCAATATAAATTGGTGGGTAGAGATCTGGATCTGACATTGAAACCAAGGTGTGGATGTTCTTGTGAATTGGTTGAATCGAAGAATGCTAAGAAATCTAGGATTATGTTTCCAAAAGGGTCAGATTCGAGGGGTTAGTTGCGAGTCCGTTTTATGCGTGCTCTATAGGAGAAGAAGATTTCTCGTGGTGTTGGCAATTGAATGCCCGGTGGCTTGTGCGGTCTTTAGACTTGGATTAAATCCAGTTTCTGGCGGCCTAAGGGGGTTGGCATCGTTGAGCAACTCAGCGACGTCGGCGGTCCAAAACGCAAAGGTTAGTGAAGCGATGGGTGAATTGGTGACAACAAAGTCTTCACACGATGCGGGTGACTCGTGTCCGTTGTCACTGTTAAAGCTTCTGTCGCCAGCGGTGAACTCTCCTAAAGTTTTCGCAGACCATGGTGTGGGTGGGGGGCACTCAAGGCCCGAGCATGTGGTTTCTTCCCCCGGTGGTTTAGGTGTTGTTCAAGCGGTTGTGATGCCTTCGCCGAAGCTCCCTGAAGTTGCTGCGGCTACTGAGTCGGGCTGCTCACCCGTGATGCGATTCAATGTGAGGGGATGTTGACGCGTTCGGGCAGGGCATTCTCGGTTTCGTCCGCTTGTGGTGGTGAGGCAGTTTCGATGCAAGTAAAAACAATGTTTCTAGTTCAAGCGCCAAGAAGAAAAACAAAACAAAACCGCATCATTTTAGTAGTGCTACTATTCATATTTTGACCAAAAAAGAAGTCTAAGTTGCCACTATTCATACTTGTCACATCAAAGTTCCATAAGTAGTACTCCTTCCGTCCACAAAAAAATGACCCATTTGTTTCGACAGTTTCGCAGTATTTAATCTATGATTTTTTTTTTGTGAATGTTTAGACATTGAAAATTAAATATTTCATATGTATATCATAATTTGACATCTAAATTTTCTAGATATATTTTTCTGAATTTTTTTAAACTATTTATCTTTGTTAAAATTTGAGTCAAATATTGAACTTTGAAACAATAAAAACAAATGGGCCAATCTTTCATGGACGGAGGGAGTATAGTATATAGGTAAATTACTTAGCATTTTTTTATATGAGTACCTAAATACCTCTGACTCATCTTTCATGAGATAAAGCTAAGTTACATGTGTGTTATCATCAACGAATGGTACAAACCAGTGGGAATCAGAAACATTTTTGGTTCGTGAGGAATCCCACACATCACTATGATGAGGATATCACTCCATTCAACAAGTCCCCAGCCACTAGCTCACCTCACAAGACCAAGTCAGGCCCCCCACAAAGCCTTGGAGGCCCCATGACATGAGCCATGGCAAAGAAAGCTCAGAAGCACCTCAATGCATATATGGGAGACATGGCAGCCAAACTTGAACAAGGCAAGGAGAATCAAGCATGGGACCTCATGATCATGCTAGGCCTTCTTCAAGCAGAGGAGGGAAGAGCTCGAATCAACACTAAAGGCTACACATTGACAAGGCTTGAAAATGAGGACGACTTGGCTTGGACAAACACAAGGAAAAATGAACAAGGCAGCCTACACACTATAGCGTGCATATCCGCACCACCATTGCGCACACCTGCTCTAAAGGAAGGCGTGCCAACTCTGTGGGCGAGGAAACCTGAGCCTAGTATCCGCGCATCAACACTTACTGCAGGTGCGCAAGCTCTGCGCGCAAGGCAACTCGCGAATAGCAGCCGCACAAGCTTCGCACGCAGGGGACTCCTCGCAAGATATGCGCGCAAGACACATATTGCTCCAGTAGAAGCGCGTTTATCCGCGTGTATCCGCGCATTGATAGCGCACATGGTTACATACTGCTCCTGTAGAAGCGCGCGTATCTGCGCATTGATAGCGTGCATGGTCAGTCCGCTAGAGCTTCAATACACACCGTGCACGTATCCGCAGCTCAGTAGCGCTCATATGGTCCCTCCTCTTTATGCTCGGATTCCTTCCATGTCAAGGCTTTTCCAGCTAAGATTTCACATGCTTAGCTTGTGTAAACTCCTTAGGAACCTACCAGGAAGTTTCCTTAAGCTAGGAAAAGCTAGGATTTCCTTTATAAGCTGAACATTTACTTGTATTTTTCCCCAAAACTCATTTTTATGCAAACTTTCTTGGAGAGAGATTTTATGGGTTCTCTTGATTGCTGCCTCCATCTCAGTCCTCGAGTCTCAATCTTGAGTCTCAAGAACTTTTTCTAGGGTTGTTCATCTCACCGTTGGTGGAAGGTGCTAGAACCATTTGCTTCCCGTTGACATCTTCCAAGGGTTGCCCCGCTACCGTTGTGTCGGAGGTCCTTGGAGTCAACACCCCTCTTCCGCTCAAATACGCCATCACACTATGGGTTAGAGAAAAAATTTATGAAGGTTTGTATAGGATTTGCGGGTAAACTTTTCGAGTATCCTTTGCAATCTAGCAGATGTCACCATGAAATAATACTAGACTTTTAATGATAAATAATTTTGCAAGATATGCGAAGCTAGCGTGACCAAGACGATAGTGTAATAAGTTCTCTCCCTATTGGTATTGTACACATAATTGAAAGGAATCTGAGGTTGTACACAACTTGCATGAGAACCTTGGTGTGAGGAAAAGTCGCACTAGAGGAGATAGATCCCAAAGCACAGTTCAACACTGCCAATCATGTTCCCTGATTTCATGTCCTGAAAAACAAGCAAGTTCCGATAAAATTTAGTAACCCATTGAAGGTCATGAGACAATTTGCTAATGGACAAAAGATTACAATCCAAGTTGTGAACTTGAACCATCAGCAATATGGACATACGAGTAACCACTCCTTGGTTTGCAATGTTGTAGGGGGTGGCATCTCCTGTCATGTGGTTAGAGGCACCAGTGTCGAATATCTAGTGTCTCATTCCTCCTCCCTTAGCTACAAGGGCTTTATGGGAATCTGTTTGGGCAATCAAACTGAACTCAGTAATGCTACTACTACAAAACAGTTGCAGCATCTCTATTTGCTCTTTGTTGAATGGGCTAGAGTCAGGAACATGAGTACTGTCCGAGTTAGCCTCCAGGACTGTTGATGTGATGCTGGATCTTTTGGTTGAGGCCATTCCGTACTTTGTCATGTAGGGTTAATTGGCTAGAGATGATCTATATGAAAACAACAGGAAAACAATGCCAGAAATAATTGGCTAGAAAAGGACGCAGGCCTGGAAGAGATGGTCGGAAGGAGTAGCGTTTCAGAGAACTTGGCTCTTATACCATGAAGAATTTCTTTGTGAAAAATTTCTGAATCTCTTAATAATTTTGGAGTTCACAGCAATTATATACAGAGATATCATAGCTGGAAATCTTACTAGTAATCTAGTCTCTAATTTCAGGAATCCTAGTATCTGCACTTACTATCCCTAGTATATTCCAGAATATTTGCATACTAATCATAATAAATGATATCCTAAATTTGACTCCAGAATATTAAACACACACGAGCTCCAAAAATATTGCAGTTTGTTAAAGTGCACTTCGAAGTGAATGAGGGGTTGCCTGAGTTTGTAAACCGTACACAGCATCTTCTGCATAACTTAGATTCTTATTTCTAGATAATTTCAGTTTTGGCTTATTCTAGAAAATTTCAGTTTTGGCGTATTCTTTTGTTTCATGTTGCTTTCAGAATGCTATGCTCATCTTCTCCTTGCACTGTTTGTCAGCAGAAAATCTGTAATGAATAAAGTGCAGCTAGCTGGAATAAAATAAACTCATGGGTTAAAAGCATCTTGCATCACTCATCTGATAAAATCTGAACACAGGACTCTCATATTCTCTGTGTTGTCGATAAACGGCTGTTCATGGCAGGTCATGTTCAATGCGGTGTTGGAGAATGCTTGCAGTGAGCAAGGAGCAAGAATGTCTGCTATGGATAGTTCAAGCAGAAACGCTGGGGATGTGCTGGATCGCCTCACTCTAACCTATAACAGGTCTCTCTCTCTCTCTCTCTCATGTGTTCTTGTGTTGAAGAAAACTGTGCAGTATAGTGATGTCTGTTACGTAATTCAACCAAAAACCTGCAATATCTTGATTTCAGAACCCGTCAAGCATCAATCACCACTGAGTTGATCGAAATTATATCTGGAGCATCTGCATTGGAGGGCTAGACATAGAAATCCGGCCTTTAGATTTCCTGGTCATGAAATAAAGGTAAAGGGTTTGTTTATTCAGACTTCATTTCACTTCTCACAGTATTTTGATTAAAGCTCTCGTTACTCAGACAGAGTTGGGGGAATCAAAAGATAATGGTGTGGTTCAGGTTTTAAGTGCACATTTGCTGGAGGCGTTGTTCGTGTTTGTGAGATTTCTCTGTTATTCAAATGGGAAATGGGAAATTGGTACGATGATTTTTGGAGAAGATGCATTTTACCACTGAAGTTTGTCAAAATATTGTATTTTGCCACTAAAATAAAAAATGTGACTTTTTTTACCATCGACGTTTTTTCTTGCACAGTTTCGTGATTCATTGAATTCACCATTGTAATGCTTAGGTAGCTTAATATTTGCGGTTGCGGAGGTGACGCTTACTTGGCGGTGTCATGTCCCGAGTGCTGATCCTCCTCCATTTTCCTCCACCATTCTCTTCACTAATAATTTAAAACAGTCTACATCAAGAAACTCACCCCACCATGATTGTCTCGTACTTGATTTTCTCCGTTAATCCTTCCAACTTGCCGCCGCTTCCCTCTGCCAAGACGCTGCTGATGACTGAATTCTACCAATCTTGTCCATTTTGACGAAACGCAACCTTATTTTCCTTTATTAGTCTAAACCCAAGCTTCTCGGTTTTTGGCATCACATTCTGAGTGTTCTTTCAAACAAAAAACTAACACAAATTCAATAATAATTTCAATTTTTATCAATCCCAAAATCTGTGACCCTCATAAAATTTCCTTTCCTCCCAAATTTTAATATACATCATTTTGTTGTGAAACGTTTCACAAAGAATAGACCCTTTCTAAATAAGAGGAAAAGCTAATGACATTCCCCATGCATGTCTACATCAATAAACTCAACGCAACATGATTGTCTCGTACTTGATCTTCTCCGTTAATACAGCCAACTGCGCTGCTTACCGCTGTCAATATGCTGATGTAATAATAATTTTTGGTTTGTTTAAAAAATAACTGTTTTAATTAATTGTAGTATTTTAAATAAATTTTTTATGATTGAGATTAAAATAATTATAATTAATTTTAAAAAGTTATTTTTGATAATTTTTCCAAAACGTAAATAATTATTTAAAAGAACACGCACTTTACTAATCTTGCACATTTCAATGAAACCCATCCTTTATTCATCGAAACCTAGCCTTCTCAGTTTTTGGCATCACATTCTCTAAATAAGAGGAAAAGCTAATGACATTCCTCATGCATGTTTGTTTAAATTAACTGGTGCCCTGCAAGTAAAATTTATGGGGAAGTCCTCCCATCTTCCCAAAGTACAGAAGTTCAGGCGTTCACGACGAGACGCTGACCAGGGTGAGCAATGCACTGGAGGTGATTGAAGCAATGGATAAGAATGTGGGCTGGAGAAAAAAAGAAAAGAAAAAGAGATCGAATAAAAAGAAATAAAAATTCTGGCGTAGAGGAGCAAGGCACGGGCCTGCCATATTCATTGAAGTAAACATGTGTTATAATTTTATTAGTGGAGAGAATGGAGGAAAGTGGAGGAGAGGATACGGGCTTGTCATCTCCGTATTCTATATTCAATTTATTTCCAATTTTTTTAAAAAGAACAAATTGATAATAAACTTTTAAAAGCTATAATCTAATCATCTCTCTTATTTAAGCCCAAAATCTTTTTCTCCCGGACACTGCTGTCATCCCAGCATTGCCCTGCATCAGCTCTCTCCAATTACACCGTCAGTGCCATCATTGTCCTTTGCCACCAATTGGAAGGAAATCTTTCACGCCCATCATCTCCGTCCCCATCCCCAATCCCACCACTAGTCCCGCTATAGTCCTCTCCCAGCAATTGGAAGGCACCTCTCACGGTTCTGTTTCCATTATGTTACTGTTATTTTATATTTTCTTAAAAGGAGCGCTACTGTTCATAACAATTTAAAGTGAGTGGAGATTTTTTTAAGTTAAAAAATGCCATTGATTTTTTATTAATGAAATGCAAATTTCATTAATAAAATACAAAAAGAGGGAGTGGATGATTCATTTAAGCTTTGAATCAATTTTTCTTTATTATTTCCTCGCCCTCCTTTGCTTTATTTATAGTGTTTTTTTAGTATTTTATTTCACCACTGGTCCCTTCACCATCCCCCGCCACCCAACAATCCTCCGCCAAACCACTTGTCCCATTGCTATCTTTCATCGTCCATCAATCTTGCACCACACCCTCTTCATAAGAACAAGGCTGGGAATTCTTCAGAACACCGCTTGCAGTGAGACCAATTCTAACCGTTTTGGAAAGATCGGTGAGTTATGGTGTGGTGTGGTGCTTGGCAGGGCCGCATGTGGTAGGGTGGGTTTAGGCAGCACTGGTGAGGGTGGTGGCTGGTTGTAGCAGATTTAAGCTTGGGTCGGGGAGAAGTTAGATCGTAAATTTTACAATTTTAAGGTCAATTTGTTTGTTTTTAAAATTTGGGATTCTACCGACTATTAGAATAGTTACACGGGTTCATGGAATATTCCCTACGTTAATCGAATCGATGGTAAATTCTTTACAAAGAGTAAACATCGATGGTAAAAAGCGTACGAAGTGTAAAGGTCGATGGTAAAAGAAGTCTCATTTTATTTATGGTAAAATACGACATTTTGGTAAATCTTAATGATAAAGTACGTCATTTTCCCGTTACTTTGCATTCCTTTTTTCTTTGATATTCTTCTTCTATATATTTATGGTACTGGTACTGTAGATGAATAGTACCACTAATGACCGATAGGCCAAAAAGGCCCATCAAAGTTAAGTCAATGACCTAGGACAGGAGGTCCACTAAAAATGACTAAACACAGACATCCCGAACGCACAGACACCTAGCCCGTTAGCCTTCTGACAGGTAATATTTTTGCTATGGTGTTTAGGAATCAATGATGCACAAATCAAGTAATCAACCAAATCAAATAAATTTATAAACACCTCATTAGCCTTAACTCTGTCTTATCATAGTGTAATGGCTCTAAAT
>JBBYHH010120726.1:0-14635 GCA_038382905.1 Daphne laureola
ACTAGTGATCAACTAACGGAGTTAGGTTCAAATAATTCTAGGTTTTGGTGATAAGTGGGTAGGAAAATCATATGTTTCTAGAAATGAAGGGGGAGAAGTGTAAATTTTGAAATAGTTTGGAGATAATCACACTTAATGTATTTGTAATTAGGTTCACTCAGTGTCTAATTAAGTGAAGAGCAATAGAGCACAAATTTTCATCTATGTTTGGCTCAAAGATAAGATTTGTCACTAAATTTTTTGATTCATTTTCACGACTAATTTTACTATCTAGGATACAATTCACCATCAAACTTTAATTTAAGTCACAATTTACTACTAAGTCTGTTAACGGATAGAGTATTCCTGAATATTCCGTAAAATAGAAATATATGGAATCTACGTCACTATTCTAATAATCAATTTAACCGAAAACTTTGAAAATTTAACAGATACTCCCTAAATTTATGACTTGAACCTATTGTTATTTAATATTTTAACATTTTAAGAACCAATAAATTTTTGAACCCGTGACGAAGTTGGTTATTTAAACTAGTTTATTATTATTAGATTCTAATACTACAACATGGCACTAGCTTCTTCCCTTATCGCTGGCAGCTTTTTCATTAAAGATTTAATTTAAAAATGTATAATGAATATGAACATCTTATATATGTATAGCTGTATTAAAATAATATAACTAAGTTATGTTATTAAACTTAATTAACATAGAAATAATTTAATAAAAAAGATGAAAATATATCTAAAAATAGTACTCACATATTGTTGATTTGAGGGTAATAAATTAAAGTATGCATATAAGACAAAATTAACTTTTTTTCGAGTGAGAAAGGAAGTTGAGGGTAATAAGATAGAGTTAGAATATAAAATTTTACTAAAAACGAACGTATCAATTTTGGTGGGATAACCCAAAAAACAAAACGTGTTAGTTTTGCTGGGAATGAGGGAGTAATAAAAATTGATATTAAATGTAACAATAATAATGTTGAGTTATGGATATTCAAACCTTATCCCTTTGATTATTTATGTTCGGCTTATTTTGGGTATTTCTGGTTAATCAGGTTCGAGTTAATAGAAGTCAAATCATTTCGGGTTTTGGACTATTTCAGGTTCGGGTTGATCAGGTTCCGGTTCGGGTTGCGATTGAGTTGACCTTATTTCGAGTCAAGTTGAGTCTGAATCATTTGGATTTCAGGTTGTTGACTTTCTTGGTCGCAGTTCGAGTTCGGGCAGGTTGCTCGAGTCGGATAAGCTTTTGACATCCCTAGCTACAACACTCACTTTCATGTTGTTGGTACAGTTTATAATTTCATACCATTCATAAATGATTACCTCGGTCACAGAAAATTCAAGAGTACCAAACCTCTAGGATTCGAGCATGATCTGAACGGGGAGAATAAGAGAGAATTCAGGAGAAGAAGAGAGTAGAGGGTGTAGCTTAAATCGTACCTTTCTGGAAGTACATCACCCTGATGCTGAAGTCGAATCAGGAACTTGATTTTCTGGATCAGACATTGATGGGAATTAACTCGCCTTATTTGCTAGAGAGAGCTGTTATGTTTGACCTTTGAGAGTCGAGGATCTCCACACAGAAGTGGAGGTCAAAGATGTATGGATTCTGAATCTCAAATAACACAACGGAATAATAACAGAATCCCTCCAATGATCCATGTAGAACAGGGAAGAACGATGGATTAAAATTTTACCTGAGGAAGCTATAATTGTGCACCATAAGCAGGTGAGAAAATCGGGAAAAAATGTGTATCCACGCACGAGCAGTTGTCTTGAACCAACACACCTTCTCCAAGAAGCTTGGTGTAGAAGATTCTTTCATTCCTAACGTTGTAGTAGTAGTGGAAGAATCTCCAGGAAGAAGCAGAAAGTGGCGTAGGAGAAAGATAAAGTGGCGTAGGAGAAAGATAGGAGGGAAAGAAAAAAGAGCTTGCAACTCTGAATTGTTCAGAACTTCCCAATGAGCTCTTTTGCTCTATTTTGTGTGCATGGATGCCTATTAAGGTGCTACTATTCTTACCTAGAAAATCGTCATCGGAGAAACATACCATCTATCTAACAGTTGGTAATTTTTGCCGGAGAACTTAACTGTTGTGCAGTTGATAGCCGCATACCCACTGATTATCAATCAGTGTCTTACTACCGACTATTTGTCAGTTCGTAGACTTCTACCAATTGTAAGTAAGTCGGTGTGCTACTACCAACTATATGTCAGTCGGTGCATTGCTGTTATGAAATAAAAAAAAATAACAATTCAGAATTCATCCCAATTTAAACAAAAATTATCCATAAAATCATCATCTTCAACACAAAATTATCCAAAAGTTATAGTAAGAGAATTGACATACCTACATTATCAAGAGACTGTTCTAACAGAAACCACATTCAAACTGGTCCTTACCTAGTATATTACATAAGTAAAAATGAACAGAATCATCGATTGTAAATCAGTCGGTATCACTGACTGTCACGAATGCAGTCGGTCAAAGCAGCAGGTTTTGCACCATTTTCTAGTAGTGCATATGTATCCGCTGCAACAGCTTGAGACACCACAGCCAACACAAAAAATCAACAACCTCACAAGGGTTTTGCTGGTAGAGAATAACATAAGAGATATCATACGCCGTCCGTACCAAAAAGACACCACTATCAACCATTCCCAAAGTGAACACATCCTTCTGAAAGTGAGGAGTTAACAGAATACCTTTGATTAAAGGTGCATCTTTCGGGTGAAACAAAGCATCAACAACATGTTCCTTCCAACACATTGCTGAGAGATCAATAAGATCATCCACACAGAGATCACCAACCTGAGACAATAGCTTTTTCCGTAAAGAAGAAATCGACCTCGAACGCCATTTATATTCCTACATTTTAACTAAATGGCCACTCTCGATGCGCCAGAAATCATCGGCTTTAAGCACCTCCCGTCCATCCATTAAAGCCTTCCAAACCATAGAGAAATGGTCAGGAGTATCTGCTTCCAGAAAAGTCAAATCCGAAAAATACTTACCACAAAACACATGTGGCAAGACTTTCCGAATTCCTAATATATCGCCAATCCTGCTTAGCTAGCATGACTCGATTGAAGGCTAGAAAATCATGAAAACCCACACCACCTACACCTTAGAGTGGCATAACCGCTTCCAAGCACACCACAATATCTTCTGTTCATTAACATCAGCAGATCAGAAGAAACGAGTAGATAGCGATTTCAAGGACTTACAAATTTTGGAAGGAAGAAGCACACAAATCATCAAATGATTCAGCATAGTCTGAACAACAGATTTAATCAAAGTTGCCCGACTCGCCTGTGATAAAGTCGTAACTCGCCAGACAGTTAATTTCTCAGTGACACGCTCAACCAGAAACTCAAGCTGCACAACTTTACGTCGACCAAGCAACCGCGAAAAACCCAATTACTATTTCTCCTTCAAGAAATGGTTAATACCCAAAGCTAACTGCAAAGCTTCCCCTACGCACAAGATCAATAGAATGACTGAAAAAAGCTGAGGATTTACATAGATTAACCAGTTGACCCGATGCTCGCTCATACAACTCGAAGTATCTCACAGGAAAATCAACGAGTCATCCGCAAACAAAAGTTGGGAAATCATCGGACTATGCAGTAGACATGCCTGTTAACCACCTAGACTAAGCGACATTGCGCATAATAGCCAAAAGTCCCTCTGTCATAAACAAAAGGAGAAAGGGAGATAAAAGATCTCCTTTCCGTATACCTCGTAATGGCTGAAAAGAACGATTCGGGGACCCATTAACAAGAATAAAAAAGTAGCCGATTCGACACAACATATCACCAACTTCACCCAAACCTCTCGAAAGCCCAAACGAAGAAGCATAAGGCGCAAAAAAAATCACTCCATGTGGTTAAAAGCCTTCATCATATCCAACTTGACTGTCATTGCACCCCAACGACCACCATGCAAATTATTAATAAAGTAACAGGACTCCAGCGCAATTAACCCGATATCTGTAAGCATCTGTCCCGGAACAAACATGCTTTGACACTAAAAAATAAGCAAGTGCATCCACGGCTTCTAACGATTAACAATAACCATCTTGACCACCTTATAAAACACATTACACAAGCTGATTGGATGAAAACTGACAAAATTCCCCAAATCCTTGCACTTGGGGATATATAAGAGCAGGGAAAGTATGATTAATCTTTGCCGGTACAGAACCAACCACCAAAATTTGGAGAACAAAAGCTGTCAGATTCACCTCGACAATGTGCCAAAATTTCTGGAAAATAATGACGGGAAACCATCCGGATCAGGCGACTTATTCGGGTGCATTTGGAACAATGGAGCTTTGATCTCCTCATCCTAGTAAGGACATAGCAAGTCCTCCAACATCTGAGGGGAGACTCGTGGCTAAATAAGAGAGAGATCTCCTTCTGATCCGCCACCCCACCAGACAAATACAAGTCCTGATAAAAGCGCAAAGCCTCACGTTCAATGTCCATTGGAGTACTGCATAGCTGACCAGCTGGCCCACGTATCCTAGTGATAGCATTCGACTGACGTCGAACCGTTACCGAGGGATGAAAAAACTTGGTATTCCGATCACCCCCTCGCACAACCACACCAATCTCGCACGTTGATTCCAGCAAGCCTCCTCTTTGTCCAGAAACTCAATTAACTTGTCAGACAACACCTTGCGCTGGGCCAAATCCACATAAAAAATGACAGCACCACCAGCCTTCTCAATTTCTTGCTTTATGAATTTAATACGGTGATGGAGATCACGAAACTCCTCCCGATGCCAGAGCGATAGTGAATTGCAAGTGACCATGCAAAGAGGCCGTGGCCGCCCAGGCATCCTACAGGACTCGTTCCCACTTATCATCGATACTCCACATCTTCTCAAAACCTCAAACGCTAGTCTAACGTACCATACACTGGTCAAAGGAAACCTCAACTGCATATGATCAAAACGACAAAGCGCGTGCACTGTAGCAAACAGGGACCCCTGAAAATTAACTCTAAGACAACTCATACCGGTAGCAACAACAAAGACGCACAAAACGGTGCGAAAACTACAATCACACGCGCCACTGGGAGGGAGGCGAGCCAGCCTGGGAACAAGGACGATCACGCGTGGTTAGGGCTCCCTAATCCAAATTTCAGATTTTGACATTGAAAGTTTTGACAAATCATTATGATGCTTGAAGATTTTCCAGAACTTTTTAACGTTAAATCAAACACTTTCCTAAACGATTCCTTAGGGTCAGTTCGGGAGACCCACTAAGAATTTTTTTTCTAGAAATTATTCAAATTTTAAATAAACTGTAAAAAAATATTGAATTAATATTACTTTTATATAACTTTTACCAACATATAAGACATGTTTTTTAAATAAGGACAAAGAGTAAAATAGTAAATTACATGTACTGTCAAAATACTGTCTACCTTGAAAAATGCATTTTCTAAGAAAAATTTTCTACCTGTGTCATGAACTGACCCTTAATTTAAATTAAGATTTCTGAAAATAGGGGGAAGAAAGGTCCCAGGTAATTCAACCCCAGGGATGGCCCCATGTTTTATGGAAATGGCAGAATTACCCTTGAACCAACCAACAAGTAACAACTTGAGGATAGTGAAAGTAACCTACTCCCCGTCTGTAACTAAAAGCACATGTACAGTAAAAACTGACCTGAAGCAACTGTGCTAGCTTTGGTGATTCCCAGTAGATTTGTGATCATTGACCATAAACTTACCTAATTACAAGAAGAATTCTTCAATAATTCTTCATGTATGAGAAAAAAGCAGAGGGACTAATCTAGTGGCTTAATCTAAAAGACTCCAATCAACTCCTACAAAACTTGCTATGCACCAACCAACCACAACAACAACAACACAAGTCGCAAGAATCACAATTAGTGACCTTGATGTGAACTAGTGTGTCCTCTACTAATGACAGAAAGCTAGTGCGGCGTCGTGTCATAGGTGGATTTGTATTGCAGCATTTCCGCCTTGTATCTCTCCTTGTCCTTCACTCCTTTCTCCTGATAAACCTGCACAAGAGGAATGTCAGTATAGTACTACTCTCTCCGTCCCAGAATAACTCATACGTTTCCTTTTTTGGTTGTCCCAGCAAAACTAATACGTTTCCTAAAAAGGAAACTTTTTACATAAACTTTACCTTATTACCTTCATTTTTCCTTCTGACACCAAAACATTACTTTTGTCTAATATAGCTACTTTACTTTATTACTCTCTAGTCAACAACATTTCTGAATCTTCGTGCCCAGAGTCAAATGTATCACATTTGCTAGGACGGATGGAGTAATAACCTCAGAACCAGCCTGAACATAAGTCCAACAGAAACAATATTCTACGAGTCCATAGTGCAATTTTCCTCAAACATGTAAGATTCCTTTCCATATCAATCAAAACCAGTAAGCCTAATCCAGCTTTGCTTTTGGTGTGAAAAGAGTACTTTGCATAAGTTGAAATTAGCATCAGTATTAGTATTATTTGGATTAGGAAAAAGCTGGAGACTATTATTATCATTAATATTATATTATTAGCATCGGTATTAGTATTATTTGGATTATTATAGTATTATAGGATATGGATGGTCTGAGACTCTGAGTCATTATTGAGAAGAAATTCTAGTATTGATTATTTGATTATCAGGTCTAAAAATAGATACAGCTCACTGCTGGTTAAAAAAAGTGTTTTGTGACCTTGAACCAAACTACACAAAGGTTTGAAAAACTTCTTGAAGATGGAGCAGAAAGAATATGAAGTGGTGAAAAAAAAGGAAGTTAAATCAAGAGCATGAAACTGATACCTTATGTGACAGGAACCTTTATCAAGGAACAAATGCAAGTTATATGTTGGAACAAAAAGTAGAACAAGTTTGAGATAAAGAAACCATAGTAGAACAATTTAATGAACTTGGACTGACCAAAACTGTGCCTAAAAACACTCATAAATTGTTCAAGACCCTGGAAACTGTCCAAAGTGAAATTCACTCGACAATTTCAAAATGTTCAAAAAAGAGTATCATGCTCGAGGTTAGGGTTAGGGTTAGGGTTAGGTTTAGCAAAAACAATCCGCTTACATAAATGAGTATCTCAGCTGATGACTTAAGGATGGCTATATGGTTTCCATATGATACCGTTACATTCAGTTTTGTTTTGAACAAAGAATTATCTAAAAATTTAGTCCTTATGTTCATTCTCCACATTAGCATATTCATTCAGCTCATGTAGAAACACTAGATCAAAAGAGAAGGAACGCAGAAGAAACACCAGAGGAAGAGGATATATGACTTCTAGAAG
This sequence comes from Daphne laureola, assembly GCA_038382905.1. NCBI lineage: Eukaryota > Viridiplantae > Streptophyta > Magnoliopsida > Malvales > Thymelaeaceae > Daphne > Daphne laureola. The sequence goes on from JBBYHH010120726.1 coordinate 7,328, forward strand.
GAAACTAAATAAACCAAAGAACACAGAAAATCAATAAATGATAAATTTGAATAAAACTTTTAGTTCAACAAAAATATGTTTAAGCTACATAAGGACTGTAACATCTGCAGTCTAGACAATCAATAGCTTGAACAATTAAGTTGTGGTGCTTTAGTAAGAACTCAGACTCCATGAATATCTCTTATAACTGCAGGTGCCTACAAAAGGAGCTGAATGTGAAGCAAGTTTGTCATGGATTATCTATGTCAATTACTTAATGATGCTTGCTGATTCTCCTAAATTTTAAATGGACTACAATGTTCTGATGAATTGAGAAGTATATTTTCATGAGGCAGGCTGAGGGGAGTTAATTCCATTCAGATCATAAAACTCAAATTCCAAAACAAATTAACCAAGAATCATAAAACAAACAATGCTCAAAGAAACAGTCAAAAGATTTAGAACCAGCAGAGCTTTATAATGAATATATTTAAAATACATGGATGGACCTTTTTCTCAGCATCAGAAAGGTTGTTCCATTGATGCCCAATCATCTTCGTAATGGTTTTCTCTTGCCCGTAATACATGGGTTTCAGTCGTGCATAATTCTCTTGGAAGAAGAAATTATAACCACTTCTATTAGACTTAGGCTGAGAGGGATCCCGCAAAGCTGAGCGAGATCTCTTTCGCCGCCGGCGTGGAGCAAGTGGAGCATCTACATCTAAAACACAGGAGCTGTTCGGCAGTTGTACTGTTTGGGGTACATGATATAGAACACCCGAAAGTTCATCAGAGCCAACCTTCACTGTAACCAGGTACCCGTTATCGAATTTTCCATCAATTAATCCATTTACAGGAGCGCCAGGCTGCAACTCAGTAGTTCCTGCAACCATTTTTTTGACTGGTGGGTCCTTTTGTAACAAAAATAAGTACTACAGATAGAATTTACATTAAACATCACTACGATTTTGTAGTTTTTCTTAATAGCAGAAAAGAAACTTTAGTCGAAAGATTTAAAGTTTCCCCACACAAGTTCTCTAGGCCTAAAAGTAGCAAGAGTATGGACATATAGAATAATTTTGAGCAAAAGAGAAGATTTAAGAGCAATGCACATAAATGTCAATAAACTGCAATATAACATCTAGATCAAGATGTCATGTTCCACGATGTACATGTTGATTCTGCAATATCAACCTTGTAATGGGACATGACTAGAGCAATTATCTCAACTCATCATTGTCATGATATTTTCCATAAAAATGGAAAAACCTATAATGATACGGTTTGAAATTTCATCTCATTATTCCTTCTAAAGAAGGTTGCGACAGGAAGGGCATACGGTGTAAAACTTTGCCACTATGCTTTTGCATGAATTTATAGTGTCAACTATTTTTTGACAATTAATTGCCACTATAAATTTCATGCCACCAACCCTAACGTAGTTGGGATTAAGGTGTTGCTGCCTATAACAACTAGATCAACCAATTCAAGCAATAGTGAACACAAGGCCCTGATTAGATTGCAGTCACAAGGCCCCTTAAAAATATAGGACCCTGATTAGCTCATGGTCAAAGTGATACCTTGACCAATCATTAGAGGTGGTCCCATGGCAATCCAAGGGTCCCGCCTCAAATAGATGGTGCATGTGTGCCAAGGAGTTATGAACTGTTAGTCTAGTGCTTTCACTCCACATACCAAATAATCTGGTTTCAGAAGCAACTCCCTCATCGCTTTCTGCCGCAGCGACAAGTTCTATATTCGTAGCACCTGTAACAGGAGAAAAAAAGGAAAGAAAGAAAACGGACAACTAAGAATTAGAGTATAAGAACAATGGGGTGTTTGCAGGAGAGAAATGACAATTAGGTTACGAGTACGAACTTAATGCGGATGGAACTTGTTTGCGGAAGTAGTAGACTTGCTCAAACGGATAAAGCAGTGATAAATAATACTTCCTCAAGACAAACGATGCACTGGTAATAGTTGTTGGGAAGTGGAAGGCAATAATCACATCCTTCCATATTCGATCTTTCATCACCTATAACCATACAAGCAGCAGAGAGGTATCATATTCATGGATCAAAATTTATCCATGCAAATACCAAAAAGAGTTCAAGCCAGATCAACTGCATTGAAAATGTTTCAAGGTGACAAATTTGACAAACTTAACAGAAGTATGCTTCCCCTTTCTACCTAATTCCTAGAATCACATACCACACAAGGTCATGCAAAACAAGTGTCCATTTTTTAACCTCAGACAAAATTTGCAAGAAACCTAAGTTAAGAAACAACATTTTCTTGAAGACCCATAAACTGCAAACAGAAGCATCTGACATGCTACTATATCATGTCCCATAATGAATACAAATTATACCTTTTCAATGCCGCCACGAGATGTTACCTCCACGAAGAGGCGATGAAGATCTAGAGACTTCCCTCCAACAACAGGAATCCTACAAAACCAAGGAAGTCAAGACAAAGTACATCAAGGATCATGCGTTATCAGGTTACGAAACATCATAACTACAACGCATTACAACACTTATATAGCCATAGCTATGACATGCTGGAACCAGTTATACAAAATCACCATGTTTGCTATTCAAAATACTCTCAAACTTCATCACTCCGTAATTGACAGCAAACCTTCAGTGAAGCAGGGACTTTTGATACTTCCTGACATTTATGAAGGCAGCTCAATTCATGACAACACCCATCAAATAAAAAGCAGGGTAAAATGTTCCTTTTTTTTTCTTTTTTTTAAGAACGGTAAATGCTTCATTTAATTCACAGTTTGCCGGATGATTACTTCAGCACAAAAGGGTTAAAATTCAAAAAGGCAGTAAACAAATTAAGGCATGCGGATAGGGTGGCTCATCAAACTTTTTGAAGGAAGAGGGAAATCAGTTGATAAGATTCAAAATCAATACACAATCAAATAGAAAAAACAAACAGAATTCCATCAAACTTCAGAAGCACAGAATCATCCAAGTAAAAACTCATGCATGACAGCAAAAAAAAACAAAAAAAGGACCCATCATAGAATGAGACAGAATGAATGGCACAAGGGACTTACTTGAATTTGTTACCGAGTGATTTGTGAAAAGATTGGAGCTTTTCCCAGAAAAGGTCGGAGCTTTGAAAAACATCTTCGAACCTGGCGGTTGCAGGTGGGTAAGAAGAGAACGGCTTCCTTGTGTTGAACTGGCCGTTTGTGTTCACAGGGAGTTGTTGTTGGGGTTGAGGCATTTTTAGGGGGGAGTTTTGCTGATGGACGATTGATTGAGTTGGGGTAAAATTCAGATGGGGGGATACGAATCGAATTTAATTATCCTATACTTATTTATAAAAGCATAGGTTAATTGGTTAACGTTAATAAGACGAACAGGGTGATTATTTCAGAGAATTGTAGATTACTAATTAAGGGGATTTGATAATACTGAACCTTGCACATAATAATAATTTATTTAACTTTTAGTGCGTAAGAATTCAGATCGGGTGGGCCTAGTAGGCGTAAATTCAAATCCGGGTTTGGAGATTTTTTTTTTTTCTTCCCTTGAAATGCCTCATACTTCCTCTATTCTCCAATAATTACTCCATTTAATTTTTATATTTAAACATTTTATAACCTAAATACTTATAAGAAAAAAATCTCAAAAAATATATTTAGAGAAAATAGGTTGTAAATTATGATATTCATATGAATAATTTGATTTCAAATATCTAATCATTCATGGAAAAAATCAATATAACATAGTAATATAAAGCCAAACCAAGAATTGAGCTAAAAACAAAAGTAAAGAAAGCGGACTTCCTCGCGTAGGAAAAACGAAAAGCTAAGCAAGATCAAACTACTGCGTGTCTGAGTCCAAAAGTGACAGAAACAAACACCCAGAGGAGAGATAATAACAAAAGATAATAACAAATTTATACGGTTTAAGATGATCAGTGCCAATGATGTCAAAACATAAAACGTAACCAGTATGACAGAGAGGTCCACGAAATGTCCGCTCTAACAACCAAGCACTTCATTTACAGAATGACAGAACTCACACATACTAAAGCATGCACGCTATCACGGAGATTCGAAGAAGACCTCCCAACCATCCAAGAGTAAACCCAATTGGGGTCAATTCATCTCTTGTCGCACAGGCTTGAGTGTCCGAGAAGATACATGTCCTTGTTACAACTGAGAGGCCAATTGAGAGAATGCACGAACTATCCGGAGAGATCCAAAACCTAAATAGTTCTTGAACTAGTAACTCATGCTCCAAGCAGTGCGAGACAAGACTCAACTCTACCAAAAAGCCTATTATCCAAGATCTAGACACATCTGCCCCCAGCTTGGAGGAGATGTCGAGGCGCAAGTCGGAACACCGAAAACGTAGAGGAGGAAGACCCAACGAAGCACAAAGGTCGGCATTGGGATGATCCCTCGTATTGGGAAGCTTGATGCAATGGGGGTTGGGTGGCAACGTGGATAAGGAGGACCGCTAGCAGCAGTGATCCAAGGGCCATCAACATCACGGCGAGCAAACGTGAGGCCTGGCGACGGTGGAGGTAGATCAAGAAAACTATAACACATGGTCTTCATGCCATGACAGAAGGAGGAAGTCGAAAAGCACCATGGAAGGAGAGCTGGGATACGCCAATATGCCAACAACAAGCGGAGATAGGCATTATCCCTTATGCGGCAACGCATATGGGTTAGAAGAGTGATAAACGTACAAAAGTTCTACTTGTTAGATGTGTGACTTAAATTATCTAATGTTGGAAGATGGAAGACTAAAAATATGATTAATCCAAATTGAAGAAGTTGGGTTGCTGTTGGAATTCATTTTGTTGAATACTTACGTACTTGATGGCCAAGTCAGGAGGACTTGCTTATTAGTAATTTTGTTTAAGTTGCGTGTGTTTTATAATTAGTATAGGTTTCGGTTTCCTAGGTCTATTAGGTTTAGGTTTTGTTTGAGTGGGTATAAATAGGTGTACCTCTACATGTTAGTTCGGTAGAGTGTAGAATAGCCGTATGGTGTGTGGCTAGTTTTTGTGAGACACGACCGCTGTGCTTGGGAGAGTGAGTTGTGGCTATTATTTTTAGCTTAGTTGAGAGAGTTAAGAGAATTGGTGTATGTAATTGTTGATTGATATTGATAGTGGAGAAAATTCGTGAAATCATCATGGTGAAAATACTGTGTTGTTGTTTACCCGCGTTCCAAAACCCCAACAAAAAATTGTTGTTATCATTGTTCGTGTTAGGGTTTTGGGGATCGAGGAACCTTGTAAAATCGTCCTCCTGATTAATCCCTAACAACCCGTTGAGGAAACTACGCCCCGACCCACCCTGGTCAATTGCCTACGGGGTCTGCTGCTACCGGGTCTACTGCGCCGACATCTCGGGCATATAATCCCTCTGTGGATGTCTCGGTCTGAAGTTGAGGTCGACGAAGGGCCGAGACTCGGGATGCTCGTAGCACGGTGTCCTCTGCCGGAAGGGAGGAGGCTGGAAAGGAGGAGGTCGGGCCGGAGGAGCCTGGGACGACGGTCCAGCTAACAAGTGCGTCGGCATGACACCGAGCTGTATGTACCCGCCCACACGTACGACCATCCAGATGTTGCTAACGACCGCATTGAAGTCTTGCAACATGTCCACCTTCCACGCCTCCAACCGAACCTCGAGGGTCGCAATCCGAGATCTGAGGTCACGAATCTCATCCATGTGCCTCAGACACTCATCCTCCATCTCAATCTCGCGCTGAAAATTAATATTGTCAATATTACATTTTTAAAAAAAATTACAAGTTAAATTTTAGTATTTAATAAAGACACCGTAATAATTACCTGAGACTGTTGAGGTGGCTCAAACAACTTAGGCTGGGTGGGACACCGACCTAGTGTCCTCGAGTGGGGTGGCCCACGACCATCCTGTAGATATCGTCATCTATGCCCAGGAACGCCCCCTCATCCTCATACTTCTCTATGAGAAGCCTCTTGTACCCATCTTAAGTAATAAATATTGAAATTAAAATAAAAAATAAATTATAAAATATAAATTGATAAAAATTATACCAGAACGGTTGATTCCTTCCCGAGTCAGGTCTCCCCGAACTCCTCCATCCGCAATCGGTGCCCAGCTTGATTGCATTGTCCAATACAATTGATTAGTTATTTATAAATTGAACAAACTGATAAATGACTTAGAAATTTGAACTTTGATGTGTTTAAAGAAATTACCAAGTCCTCGTAAACTCCCTGTTTGGACTTGTTGTCAAATGACTTGATCTTTAGGTATTTGTCGCTCTTGGAATTCCTTATGTTCTACTCGGATTCTTCCTTGAACCCGGTATTGTTGTAGTACTCGAGCAGCATCTTCCACTTGTCTGGGTTGACTCTCTCCGAGATGTTGGGGAGCCAATCTAGGTAGTTCGGATTGACTGGATCCAACGGCCGGTCCCGTCTGCACCTCCTTCAGATGTTGTTGAGCGTGTTCCGGTAGAAAGATGTGAACCGCGAGTGCAACTTGCTTGTGAAGTTGGGATCATTCCATGTATGCTCTTCCTGAAAAATAAAATATTTATGCTAGTAATTGAAAAATAAAAACAAATAAAAATGAAATTATAAATTAACAAATATTAACATACCGCGAACGATTGGGCCTAGTTTGCGAGCTCTTTCACTGACTACTCGAAGTACTTGTGCGGGTATCTGACGAACCGGTTCGCACAGATATTGGATATTCTTTTTTTAATATCCTCCTGCTGCAAACTACAAAAAAAATACAAATATTATTTTAGTATATGAACACCTTTACAAAAAAGTATTAGTAATTTTTTTTAAGTTTGAGACTTACTGTCCGATGCGGACGATCCATCGATCGTCCCGTCCACGCACAGGGGACGGAAGTGGAGGCGGGCGTGGTCATGCTATGCATCGACGCTGGGGGGCTGGTGGAGCGTCTTCCCAAACATCAAAAGGCCCATCCTCATGCACCAACCTGCTAGACTGTACGGGAAAGTCCTCCTAACGCGGTCGTGATGACCTCAGTAAGCCACCACGGGTACTATAGGAGAATGTCCTCCCTTGTGAACCAGAGGCCGACTCATCCCTGCCCTGACCATCTCTACCATCGGGAGTGTCCGCCATAACTCAAAACATAAATAAATAAGTAATAGGTACTAGAGTATTGAAGGACAAATTAACAATTAAACCATCAATTTTTAGAAATTTATATTTAGGACTTATAATCTTTAAAAATTAACAAGTGAACCCTAAACTTGCAATTTGATCACTAATTTTTTCATAATTTGCATTTTGACCACTGTGGTCAAAATG
>JBBYHH010120837.1:0-14631 GCA_038382905.1 Daphne laureola
GGGTTACATCATAATGGTGCATCATCTTCATTGGAACGATGCATCATAATTGTCTACGTCTTTGTTCATAATAATGTTGATTATTTGGTTTAAATCTCAATGGTGCATCATCTTTATTAAAATAGTGTATCATATTGTCTCGTTGACGCATCAAATAATTAGCTTGAATAGCTTTGAGCGTTTAACTTTTCTTCAAATCTCTGTTACATTAGTTTTGTATACTGGCGCATTATAATTTGTTTACGGAGCATCATAATTTGTCAAATGTACATCATTTAGTTATTCATGCACATCATAATTACTCGTGAAGATAATGTGCCGGCACCAGAATTTCTATCACCGGAAGAACGGAAAAGACGTCAATTTTTTAACGACTTGGAAGTCAACACAATGAAAGAAGAGGAATCAGTTCGATTTGATGTGAAATCTTCTATCGTCGCGAAAAACAATTAAGATCTCTGTAAGTCCGATGCTGTCGCCGACAACTTCCGGATTTCACAGCGCTAGACACATTCATGTTCCTGCTTCCTCTTTGCTCTTTCTTTATATCTCTTAAAATGTTCTAAAATGTGCCTGACACATTATATAATTACTCTTATAATAATACAAGAATTAAATATAAAAGACCATGATGCATTTACCTGAAAAGAGTATATTACAATAGTACCTCTTTTGTTTATTCTAGCGTAGTTTCGCGCGTGGAGATTACCTCTCAAAAAGCGGCCGTCAATTTACATCGACCTGTGACGGCTTGACCCTCCTTGGCTTATTCGTCCGTATCATGTAGGAGTCCCCTCCGGTGAATTCTTTCGATTCCCAAATATGACTCTTTGACTCACCGAGTCTTCTTCTGAGCTCTGAGTTTGTGACTCGGCCTTTTACTGATCTGTTCGTGAGTCGCAATTCTGAACGCTTTAATGAAGAACGCTCTCGAGGTTTTCGATTTCAACGAAGAAGACGAGCACTTGGAAATCGTTAACGGTATATATTTGGACAAGTTAAAAAACCCTAACCTTAATCATCCGGAGCTAAAGTACGATTATCTCCGATTTGGTGAGCTTCACTTTTTTTTTTCCTAGAGAATGTTGATGTCGTTCATTTTCTCGTTTAGACACCGCAATCAAGTGATGCTTTTCTTTCGTCTCCTTTTTCTTCTTCTCCTAACGTGCATTAGTTTTTGTTTGCTAGCCTTGGAAATGGAGGTGAAATTCTAAAGGACTAAATAGTGTTGTGGTTTGTTTAGTTTTTTTTTTTCCTGATTACACTGGTGTTTCATATTTAGTCGGGGTAACATTTTGGTTAAATGGTGAATTTAAAATTTCTAGGCTGTGATTCTGTGATTCCATGTTACATTGTGATGTGAGTGAATCTATGTTTTCCATTGATTCTTTGATGTCAACTACGTAATGAAATGGCCGGGTGGATCATGCTGATCCTTAAGCTGCTTTATGTGTTTTTCCAGCGGCTTCAGGTGCTTCCGCTCAAAGAAAGGAGGTCAATAATGTTCCTTGTGTGGACATTGAGACATTTGGTTCTGATCGAAGTTGTGATGATGTAGTTCAATATCAACCAATGGAGGCCAGGGAATTGGAGTTTCGGCAGGAAGGTGGTCAATCTGTTTTGGGCGACTGCCCCCCAACCAGTTCTGAACCAAGGACGTCCCCTCTTGAACTGAAGTTGAGAGATTCTGGTGCAGAACCTCCTTCTCCAAGAATCAGCCAATTAGCCTGTCTTCCTTCTAATTCTCAGTCCAGTGTACGTTTGGTTTCAAGCCTAATTTAGTTTCTTATCATTTCTTTCCTCATTAAACTATTTTTTTTAGCTCAATTATACACAGGAAGAAACATTTGATGTCTTTCCGAGTGCAAATAGAAGTCTTAGTGAATGTTATCCTTCAAGTCCTACTTCAGATGTTGCTGAGGATGGTATTGCAATTTCTATTATGCTTTCTTTTAATATGCCGTATATTTTTTCTTTTTGTTTTTGTTTTGAAGTTCTTCTATGTACATGAATTCATGATGTGCTGCCTTTCTCATTTTGTTTGACAGGTAGCGCAGCAGATAATTGTTTGAGAGATATGGTTCTGGTTAGTTCCTCAGCATTTCTTACTTGAAAACAAACCAGTAGTTTTCAGGACTCTAGCTGTTGTCAAGGATTCACAGTTACATCCTTCCATTGGCAGATGCAGAAATTTTCTAAAATTCCATCCTGTGAGCCTACTAATATCAATGAACAATGAAAATATCATAAATTTACATATTAGATCTCATAGGGTAACTGATATGATGATGTTTTAACGACTAATGGATGGCATTTAAGTGAGGAGTAATTTTTTTCAAAAATTGTCGGCTACATGAATCCTACGTCAAAAAGAAAGAAAGAACTCGTTTATCATTGATGAATGATTATTAGCTCTTGGAGTTCAAATTGTAGAAAAGAAGCAAAATGCTTTATTTATTTATTTATTTTGTTTTTTTTTAAGAATAACATATGTATGAAAAAAAATGTAAAGACAAGGTCTGTAGATGAAAAGGAACAAACTGTTACTAAGGACAAGAAAAAGAAGAAATAGCTACTAGTTATTGGGAAATACAAATATAGTAGTAGTAATAGTTTCCTACTTCTATTCATTTTTCTCTGTTTAGCTATAAATTAATGAGGTCAAATAGCTCTTAGATTGGCTCTAGTTACTAAATTATCTTGTGCAAATTCGTAGATTTTGAAATTCATGGTGTCCATGCCCTCCTCATGGATGTACATGGATCCACCACTGCATACTTCTTGCTTATGTGTGAAACTTCGTTGTATTTTCTGTTTTTTCATATGAAGGTTACAATTGTCAGTTAATGTTGAAGCATGCTATAAATGAATTCAAATTTGATTTACTTTGGTGTCTGTTATAACTGAATACCGTAATCTGCTTCTATAATCATTCTAAGAAAATGATTCTTTTGTCTTGTTGAATGTTTTTCTAGACCATGTATCTAGACACTTAAGTTTCAGACAGCTTTGTTTCAAATCTAGTGGAAATCGGTACAGTAAATTGTCGATTTTTTTTATTAATAATTTAGAAAGAGATTATTTGTTCACCTTTCTGCTAGGAGTGTCCATTTATGCTGATCCCTTACTATAGCCAATTTCTGTTGGAGCTTCATTCCTTCTCATTATTCTTTCTGCAATGTGTAGGATGATGTGCACCAGGCCATAGCTGTCAGTCCTGATTACATTTTGTATCAGAACAATTATTGGGGAGGAATGGTATTTTTCTCTGGTGGTGGTGTAAAAATCAAAGGTTCAACACCAGATGGAAATCTAGAATCCTTTATTTTTGAAAGGGAAATTGACGATATCGTTCAAATTACATGTGAATGTGTTCTAAAGTTGAGTCTTTAGTGATTTTATTTAGAAGGCTTATGCTCATTTGGTTTTTAGAGGCTGATAGATTCTTTCATTAACTTTGTTATAGACTGGTCATATATCGGTTAAAGTTGAAGTCTTGTCAAAGGATGTTAAAGAAGCTTATGATTCCAACAGTCCTGGTTAGTCTCCTTGCATAACTGCATCATTTTTGTTTATTTTAGCATTCACCTCTGACTTTTAAATCTCATATTGTTATAGTGCTAGGATCTGGTTATTGTTGTGGATTTGGTTTAAGGCTCGTTAGACAGAACTCTAAAATTGCTAAGGCTCTTTAATGGCAACCGTATGACCTGAAGTGAAACTTGTGTTTCTAAATTTCTTAACCGAGCCAAAGTTTAGCCTTTTTCGTATCTATTGAACTAATCACCTTTTGAGTAAAGATGGTTACGAGCATCTGATTAACCTTTTTAAGTCTGATTACTTATGTTCATAATTTCCATTGCTTATATTTGAACATTGATTTTGCCCTTGTTTTCTAAATTAACTGTCAAGGAGTTGAGGAGCTAAAGTTGATGGTTTTTGAGCCTAATTGGTCTGAAAAAGTGGAAGCAATTACCTCATTAAATCTGAAGTACTTGACCATATGGGAAGCCAAATATGTGTAAGTTTAATGTTTTTTTCTTCAATCCTTTGAAATTCTGCTGTTTGTTTTATATATATAAAAAAAAAACCAAGTTGATCCTCTCTCGATAATCAGGTTTAGTTTCATTAGTTTATGTTAACTCTGATTTTAACGACAATTTTTTTTCTTGCTTTCAGGCATATGAACGAACTAGATGAGGATGCTTTACTTGATCATAAGCCTTATTTTCCCAAGTGAGTGGCAACAATGATTCTATATTTGCTAATAACTTCACCACATGCAAAGACCTGAAAAGAAAGAAAGAAAGAAATAGATGTAGCACTCTTCTCATTAATAGAACACAGAATTTATTTGATATTTTTTCAAGTTTACCGCTCGTGAGGATTACTCCTACTCGGCTGTGGCTTGTTCTTTGGACAAACCTTATCCTTTTAGCATAAAGGAAGTAGATAAATATTTGCCCGCGTTCTTGTAACATTACCTATTTCACATGCATTTGGATTCCATTCAGTAGGCCTATGCTGCCATAATAGCTACGTGTTAGCTTTTAAGGTTGGAAATCAAAACCTTTATACCTTGGCTGTTTTATGTACAATTTAAACTTCACACTTGACTTTGAGTTTTTTTAATTGTTTGACATGTCATATTGAGCATGTGTGGGTGCCAGTGGCAGACCCAGGAATTTTTAAAAAAGGGGTCCATTTATATATTGCAATGTATATTACTTTTCTCGTTTTAAATTTTTGGCAACATTTTGATTTGACACAAGAATTATATGAACAAATAGTCTAGGAAAAGATCAAATAGTTGCGAAATTGAAGCGAAAAAACTTATTTGGAAAATAAAGAGACCAATATTGACTATATTTCAGTATTTTTTACATATCACTTAGTGTTGTAAGACTTTTTTAGATGAATGAAATATAAAGTACAGAAATAATATCACAAAATTTAGGGGTCCATTACAACTTTTAAGAAATTTTACCAATAAATTATATATCACATATACGTATTATTGGGAAAAAAGGAGGGTCCATGGACCCCCCTTTGCAACACGTAGGTCCGCCTCTGGTGGGTGCGACAAACTTTTCTTTTGCATATTAATGAATTAAGGTTATTTCTTTTTTGTGGATGCAGAACTGTAGTCCTGTTACGTTCATAGCACATGCTCGAATGTCTAGTAAGAGAGTTTAGGATTTGTTTTCATAATTTAGAATAGATTCCATACAGGAAAATCCTTGAGAAAAAACTTCATCTCATGTCTGTGGCCTTCTGTTTTTCCCCCTCTTTTTTGGGTGGATTTGTGGAAGCCCTCAAACTGAGCACTGAGCAGTAAGCACTCTTTGGCTTTATTTTAAATGATTAAGCTTTGTAAATTTGGATGTATTTATATAGTTATTTCATGATCTCATTTTTTTCCTGGGTTGTTTCAATTTCAAGTTCAGGTTCTAACTGAATGATTTGATATTTCTGATGCTCTCATTTGCCCTCTTATAGAGATTGTTTTTCTTTCTTATTTTTCTGCAGTTAATAACTACTGCAATCCTAATTGAATGATTCTTACAGTTTTGATGAGCATTTTGAAGAGGTTATCTACCCGAAAGGGGATGTTGATGCTGTTTCCATTAGCAAGAGAGATGTTGATCTGTTACAACCAGATACATTCGTCAATGATACTATAATTGATTTCTATATTAAGTAAGTAATTGCTGGAAATGACTGATAAGTCCTGAATATCCGTCCTTGGAAAACTTGGATCAAAACATGGTTTGTGAAGGATTTTATGTTTGATATTTTGGCACCTTATTAGCCCTTCTTCTTCTCCGGCAATTTGGTTGACAGGTATTTGAAGAATCAGATTCCTGTTGAGAGAAGGCAAAGGTTCCATTTCTTCAATAGTTTTTTCTTTCGGAAGCTTGCTGATCTAGACAAAGATCCATCCAGCATATCTGATGGGAGGGCTGCTTTTCTTCGAGTTCATAAATGGACAAGGAAGGTGGATATGTTTGGGAAAGACTACATTTTCATTCCTGTAAACTTTAAGTAAGATGCTTTTCTGTGAGAACTTTTATATCACTGAGGATGTGACAATTATATTGTAAGCTTATGTTGATCCCATTTCCTTTGTGTGACAGTCTCCACTGGAGCTTGATAGTCTTATGTCATCCTGGTGAGGTGGCTGCGTTTCAGGGTACATTAGCTTTCATTCGAAATGTTAAAAGTTCAAAGCAATTCGTTTTTTGGTTTTATCCTCACTGTTTTATGTATGCAGATGAAGCGTTAGACAAGTCATCAAAAATTCCTTGTATATTGCACATGGATTCTCTAAGAGGTAGCCATGATGGTCTAAAGAATCTTGTGCAGAGGTAATACTGTGTCTGTGGACTGTTTATGCTCCAATTTGCAGTCTTCGTTGCCATAGATTGTTCATTCATGATTGGTTTCTTATTATTTTTTTTTGCTATGCTATGCTTTCCTTTCTTTACATTTTCAGCATCTTCTCTTTTTTTCCCATTACAACATTGCATAAATATGGGCTATCAGTATTGTGAACGAATATATCAGAAAGTATTTAGGATGAAGAACTTGATATCAGCAGTATGATATTATCCCTTTATATAGGGAGATTACAAGAGTTATGGAGGTAGATAGTGGTTGGGGAGATGGGTAGAGTTATGGAGGTAGATAGTGGTTGGGGAGATGGGACTTGGGTAGGATATAAATACTAAGTTGACTTAGTCTTCTAACAAGTATCATCTGAAAACTGATACTACATGGGCATAATATTAACTTCAGCAGCCTTATTTACAAAGTAGTAAATTTTTCATGATTAAAGCTTACCCAGCCATCGAAAAGAATTATTGAAAAATATTGATTTTTTTTTGCAAGAATGCCAAGTAGCATCAGCTCGGTATGTAGACTGTAGAGCTTCATACAAAATAATGAATAATTAATTTTAATGTAAAACGAACTAACACAAATCATACTTATCTATATGGTCTAGATTAAAGTGTGTAATGTGGCATTTTGATTGTTATCAAAGCCGGTTAAGCAGCATCTAAGATTACCTTATCGGTTTATTTTCCCATTTGATACAACCAATTCTATGATTTTGCCATTTTCTGCTAAGATTATTTAGCATCTTTACTTTATCCTCACAGGGCATTTGTTAAAGAGCATTTAGCATAAAAGATTGCCACTTATTTGCATTGCTGCAAAAAGCTGCTGTGGCTTTCATCTGTTTATTTGCAATGTAATGCTCTTGCCATTGCCCTCAACGAAGTTGTCAGTGGGTTTATGTTGATTGTGATAATTTGCACTTGCTATTTCCTTGGGAAATTGTACTAATAAGTGCAAAACCAAATGTTGAGTGTAATAAAGACTTGTTACATGGATAGTTTCCGGTATGATCGTTGGAGCCTTGAATGTGTGTTTGGACATGATGTACACAAAGGTGATATTGTATTATTACTGTCTAGTTACTAATATGTTTCAGTTTCTTCAAATCAAAGGTACCTCTGGGAAGAATGGAAGGGAAGACATAAAGAATCATGTGAAGATCTTTCATCCAAATTTATGAATTTGCGGTTTATATCACTTGAGGTATCTGGTTATTCTTTTACTAGTGAATTTAATTAACTTTAAGTAAGGGAACAGGAGTTGTCTCTCTCTCTCTCTCTCTCTCTCTCTCTCTCTCTCTCTCTCTCTGAGGGGATGAAAATGTTAGGGTTTGTCTTAGATACCTGGCATCACTTTCCGATTTTACTGTCATACTGCTACCACTAGGAATAATTGATTTGGTGATCAATTTTTTGAAAGCTTAAATGATCTTGATATATTTTGGGTAAACCTTTGTTTCGCTGTAAATATGAATGCATCATGTTTCATGTTTTCCTGATTGTAACTTTTTCATGTATTGTCAGCTACCCCAGCAGGAGAATTTCTATGATTGTGGTCTATTCTTGCTCCACTACCTTGAGCTCTTTCTAACTGAAGCTCCTGATAGTTTCAACCCTTTCAAAATAACCAAGTTTTCTAACTTTGTAAGTTGCTTGCTTCATTCTCTCCCCTTATCTTTAATCAGGAACCTTTAGTCTCAATATTACATTTTCTGGTATGTTTTGATTGATTAGGCTGAAAGCCGCTGAAACATTAGGCTCATATGTTTTTCTAATTCTTCTTTCCATTTTTCTAGCTTAATGCAGATTGGTTTCTTCCAACAGAGGCTTCACTTAAGCGTACTCTCATCCAGAAGTTAATTTTTGAACTCCTTGAAGTCCGCTCTAGGGTGATCACTTTGCCTGATTGCATTGACAACCATCAGTCCGCTGCAATTTCTGAAACAGATGATACTGGGGTGCAACTAATAACAGAGGAATGCAGGCCTGAATCAGCTTGCCCTGGAGATTTGTTTAATCCTCGAGATACGCAAGGGGTTGTTTTTTCATTGTTGGCATCATCTTCCACAACAAACATGCTGAATGTTGATTCTGGTTTGGGCTTTACCCAGTTAATTGAGCAAGGCAGTACTACAACATCTTTTCTCCGGCATTTAAGCTCCCTCAATGAACCAACTTATGACAATCAGAACAATTATATTCGACATGAAGAGGTACTCATTGTGATTATTCATCTGATAATATATTTCATTAGAATGGGAAGTTTTAGGAACTTATGAGCTTGCATCTTTAGGTTGCAGAAGATAATAGCTGTAGGGGAAGAATGTTTTGGGTTTCTATTTCTTGTCCCTCAATTCCTCGAACATAAAGTATTACTGGGTACGGGAGTTGTCTCCTGCAACTCATTAGTGCATGTCCTAACATATGATCAAACTTGTGGAAGCTTTATGATCATGAGAAATTTGGGAGGATTTTATGTTTACAATGCTTTACTTTTCCCCATTGCTGTATCAGGGCTCAATTCCATGGTCTGCAGTAAAAAACATGAAATATTTTGTGTACTTCCTTTTAGATTAATTACTTGGGAAGTTGTCAGTCTGTGGTTCTTGCATAATTTCCACATGACTGACCATCTTCTACGCAGGAAGATGCTGAAACTGGTGAGCAAAATGTATATCTCGCCTCTGGTGATACCAGTTATCAACTGCCACCAGAATTGACATCTCAAGCTCGTCTACTGCCATATTCACCTGGAAGTTTCATGTTGGATGGTAGCTCATGCAATCCAGGAGAAGATGATCTTAACGGTTTCCCCAAAACATCTTTGACATCTGATGATGATGCTGAAGTCGGTGTTATTGAGATTTATGGCAATGTGGAAAACATGGTTAAGGATGGAAATGACAGAAGTGATGCTAAGGGACACCCTTTGAAAGGAGATGAAAGGGAAAATAAAGACATTGCCCCCTCTGCAGTCCCCGGAAAACCCGACAAGTTGCACTTTGGCAATCAAGAAGATGGTGCTTTCCCTAGTAAGACGCACAAGAGGGATGATACACAAACAAATTTAGATGGTTCATTGCCAGAGCCAATCGAGCCTGCTGCGAAAAGACTACGTTTCACATTTCGACGTCTTGATGTGGAGGCGATGGATGCTTCAAGTCACAAGCCCGAAATGATTGGAGGCGATACAACCAAACCTGGTGATGGTGCCTCAACTGAATATGTGGAGGCCATAGCAGAAGAGTCTGCTGCTTAAAAAACCTTTTAACGAGAGTTGGCAGGATTCGCTGAGAGCCTGATAGCTCGTAACAAATGCAGTTTCAGGTGCACAAGATGAACTTCAGACTTATGTGTACTCATTTTGATATGCAGGGGTACATGAATTGGCCCATAGAAATCTGTCTGAGATTAAAGACCCGTTTGGCTGATGTAAAGCCATTTGCTTAAGCTCCTGGCAGAAGCTTCACGTGTGAGCAATATAAACTTCATCCTTAAACATCCAAAATATTACACATCTGCCATTCTAAATCCTTCTCCCCAATGGCAATGATGGTAATTTTTTAAATCTTTTAGGATGATTGTTTGATAACCATCCCACGAAATGCTTAAGCCTCACTTATCAACTGCCAAATGGGCTCTAAACTGTAGAGTAGAAGGTAGATTGTAGATGAAACTTTAAGTTTCCGGTAGACGTGGGGGAAATTCTTTTGTATCCCTGTCTTCACAATTCATACACAGTCAAAGGTGTTCTCTTGTACACATGGCTATCTCTACGGGTTAAATCTTCTCCTTGGTACGTTGAAATCCTCCTTTCATGGGTATGTGCATGGTGTAAAATATCATATTGATGAATGTATCGTTTTCTTAACGGTACGAGATAGTATTGATATACCGGGGGTATTTTGGATATACCGAAATTAGTGTATCGGTATATATATATATATATATATAGTTATATAGTTACAGAAATAGATATAGGTGTGAAACTTATAGTAGATTAGAATTAGAGATTAAAATAGGAAACAATATGAACTACAAGAAGTTCACAGATCACAGTGTAAATAACATGAACTATAAGAAGTTCATAACAAACATAAACAAACTTCCATAACAACATAACAAAATTAACCGACTGATCCATAAAAGATAATTTTACTACAAGATCCATTCAAGATTAAGAAGTAGAAGGATGGTCATCAATAACATTGTAGTCGATCATCAAACATGAAATATTCTGAGTGACAAGGTAGAGGTAAAGTATCGTCCACTTCATCTTCACTATAAAAAATAGGCAGCACATCCACTTCATCTGAACGATAATTGCTTATATGCCTATAGTGTGCCAAGTAAATGGAAGCAACGATTAGTGAGCCATTAAAAAATTAAAATGCAACGATTAGTGAATGGAATGATTGCTTATATTCCTACATAGATAAGCAACGATTGCTTATATGCCTACATGCTTAAAATGCAACGATTAGTGAGCCATTAATAGTGAATGAAAGCAAGAGATCATGAAACTAAATACACATCAGTAGAGAAACACAACTATGTATTCCATCATTTCACGTTTAAAAGACAACAGTAGCACCAATTAACAGAGAATTGGATACAAAGCTAGGAACAGAGAGTTACTTGAAAAATTAAGAAGAATTAGAACTTGAAAGTTGAAACTCAAAACTCAACAAATTACCAATTAACAAATCTCCTGTCCAGCACTCCAGCAGTCCAGCTTCTCTTCTCTCTGACAGCCGCAGTCGGCACTCTCGCCTGCCATGAACGGTGACGTGAAGGCTGAAGCTGTTGCGAGCTGCGACTCTCGCCTGCCGTGACCGGTGTCGCCTCTCACAACAATCGCTGCGATTGCTTCTGCTTCAATTGCTAAGTGAGTAGGAAATTAGGATTTAGGAATCCCTAGCTCGTGTTTTGCTTCTGCTTCAATTTTAGCGATCTGATTTGGGAACAAATAAATTTTAGCCCTCAAAGTTCTATTTTTTTTTTTTTTTTTTCCATTTTGCCCCTGTACCGCCGCCGTTTTTACCTTTTCGACCGGTACACGAAACGATCGAAATGACCGAACCGACCGGTACCGACTGATACGATTGCCGATGGAGAATTAGCCTAAACGGTGTCGTTTTTCGACCGGTACCAGAACGAAATCGATGTACCGGCGGGTACGGAACGATATTTAATACCATGGTTTTCATCGATCTTTATCATAAGTTTTATATGGTCTTAAAATGTAAGGGTGAGTTTAGTTGAGAGAATTCTTAGTAAATTTTCTGAAATTTTTTTAAGGAAAATTAGTAGACAATGTGTCTAGTTGGTCATTTTCATTTTCATAATAAATCAAATTCTATTTTGTAAATGATAGTTCCGATCCAAAGTTGGTATGAACCACAATCATCTGGAGGTGGAGATGTAGTTACAACCAAAGGAAGAAATGGGTCAGGTTGTGTGTTTGGAGACTCACTTTGGCGCTCAAATTAGTTGTGATAGTGAGGAGGAAGAAGTTTGGTTAAGCAACCTAGTAGCGAAGAAGAGAGAGAGTTGTGTACCTAGTGGGAGCCTCAAGGGCTACTTATATAGCAGATGGTGGGAGGGGGCTTCCCTTAATCGTGCCCTAATCGTGGGTCGATCATGGAGGAAGTGGGCGTCCATCCCTCAACTAGAGGGGTGCAACGTGGTTCCCGCAACAAAAGGGAGGAGTGGATGACATGGGGCTCGAAGCGCCAGTTAAGGATTGGGCACTTATGGTCGAAGACTGCTGAGATGATGCCAAGCCAGACCTTAAAGTCGATTCCCTCGAGGGGTTATGTGAGATGCGACCCGTGGGGCCGTTGTGGGTCTTTCGGCGTTGGGCCTGTTTGATGGGCCTTGAGCCATATGGGCTTGAGGCCGTTGTGGGACTTGATGTACCAATGAGCTGCCTTCCTAGTGGAATATGGGTAAGGGCCCCCCTGTATTCCACAACACGTTCAGTGCGTGGGATGCGTGCGAGCATTCTGTGTGGAGGTGACGTGCGATGTCTTGAAAGCTGGTGGTGACGATTGACCTCCACGACAATCGAACATATAGGAGAAGACGCGTGGCCTCGTGCGACTGGTTGGTCCTGTGAGTTTAAGGGAGTCATGTTGGCGCTGGCTTAATGAAAAAATGTGAGGGGACTGCTTTCATTCCTTTTAAAAGGAGAAGTCCTCGAGATGTCGAACCATTGTTTCCTCTGCAATTTGAATTTTCAGAGTTCTAGAGTCTTTCAAGTTTAGAGATCATATTCAGGGCGACGGAAATGTGTTTTTTTGTGGCGGCGAGAGTTCAAAAAGTTCACCTTTCCTTAGACGAGATTCCCAACTACCACATCGAGGTAATTTTTTTATTGCGTTGTAATGCATGTGATGTGTTTGGAAATGTCCCTGTGATGTTCCTTCTCTCCGAAATTGGTGGCTACTGATTCGGACGATTGTTGTTTTTTTGGGGTCGTTATGTCACTAACTTCCCTTCTTTCTTACTCCCCTCGCAGATGCCACCAAAGAACAAGACTGGAGTTGGCCTTATTATCCCGGCTATGGAGAAGATGACGCTGACTGGTGACCAAATGACGGTGGATCTGGGCAGGTACTCTTGGCCTTGTAGTGTGATGGATGTGCGGCTCACGTGCAAGAGTATTCTGAAGGCCCATAGGTGGGGGTGAACGAAGTGAACCTTACATCCAAGGCGGTGGACTTCTTCGTGGCCCAGTGAAGGCTTCTCCGTTTCTCCCTGCACAAGCTGGTGCACGATCTCTACTGTTGATGGCAGGTGTGCCCATCCCAGATGTCACCGACTATTTTTGCCCACATCAATGCCTTTATTGTGGCATGCAAGATGGCGAAGGCGATCGCTACGTTGAGATCTTCCTGCACTTTTACAAGTTGGATATGGCTTTTGGGAAGGTTTGCTTTCACGTGACGCCGCTCTAACTGGTATCCAACTAGATGGCTGTCTTCCTATTCCCTCCGAATTCGTACCATGATTGGCATACAAAGTTCTTCATTTTGAGGGATGACTCGCGGGAGTTCCTGAATGGTCACACAAAGGACCCCCTTCATGAAATGGCGAAGAAGCCCGTGCTTCATTTTAGGTCCAAACAGTTCAAGGCCTACGTGAATCTGGTGCAGTGGTTGGACGATGTTCATGCAAAAGAGGTCTGTGACGTCCTATTTCCCTTCAGGCATGGGAGTAAAGATGTCAATCGGGCGGGTCAGGTCGGGTTCTGATCAGTGTATAAAACGTACACTTTTCCATTACGTTTAGAGCATGGAATCTATCAATATTGCCTGCTTTTATCATGTATTACACACTTTACTTATGAATCCTGAAGATTTGTAGGTGCGTACATTTGGAGATGAATAGGATCTCAACGCGCTCAAATATCACGCAAAACAAGAAGGAGAATGAGCTTCAGACAATCTCGGAGGGACCTAATTGCACCAAGAAGAAAGATTAAGGAGTTAAATGCAAAATGGTGCAATTAGGGGTGCAAAAATGGTCTTGGCGCCACTCTTATGCACCAGGAGGGCGACACTTCTATGCACCAGGCCCAAACCGTGTCGCCACTTACTTGCACCGGTGGGACCACCTTACCTGCGCCAAGCTCACTCATGGCGCAACTCCCATGCGCCATGCACAAATGTGGCGCACCCTACCTGTGCCAATGGGCGTGACTCACATGCGCCCTAGCCAAGACGGCACACGTTTCATACGCCAAGAGGCGCGCCTAACCTGCACCTAGGCTTAAAAGTGGCGCACCTACCTCCGCCTCGTGCTATCTGCTTTTGACACCCTCGGGTTTTGTACGAATTATGTAAATTTTATACGTTTAATTAACCCTGAACTACCAATTGTACCCCTTCCTACCTAGTTATATTCAATTTTAGGTCGGGGGTAGTTTAGGTACTAGTAATTAATATAAATAGGACCCATCTCTTCATTTGTAAGTGTGCAAGAAATTGGTTCAAGATATATTTTGGGCATTACTCTTGAGTAAAAACCTTAGTTTAAACTTCTTGAGCTTAGAGCTTTTTAGCCCTTCAAGCCCTCCTTTAGAGGGGTTGAAGGGCTAATTTATGGAGAAGCAATTTCCAGGTGAATTCTAACCTTACATTTTTTCTCTATTTAATCATTTTAAGTTGCTATTAAATGCTGATCATGTCTATGTTTAGCTTTAATAGAGTTAGAGATGTTATGT
>JBBYHH010120947.1:0-14631 GCA_038382905.1 Daphne laureola
TTATGTAAGAAAGATCTGTTAGCTAACTATATGAGTTCTCTATTTCTGAAACTGCATATTAGCTGGAATTTATAAATCCTTTTTCATATTTTATGTTTTTTAGAAACATATTGCAAAACTGAGGAATATGCTTTCTTCCCCTTAGTTATTACTTTCAAATATTATTTAAAACGCATTGTTTCTTGTTTTTTTAAACATGAAAATAAAAAATAAAAAAGCTAAATTTTAGAAGCACAAAACATCAACCAGAAAACTGCAAAATTACTGGATGAGGCATAAGTAATCATGTACTTTTGTTTGGTGATATAAGTTTTGCATTTAATTTTGAAGGATGTAGAAATTTTGATTTGTGTTAACAGTTGTTAAGGAATTGAACAGAGTGATTCAGTCGGAGCTACTTAGATGCAAAATTCCTCTGTTTGAATTTTTTTGCAACTTAAATTGTTTAGTAAGCAAAGCTCCAAGATTACTGTTAGTCATTTTGGGCTACCTAACAGTGGTTTGATTATTGTGAAGAGCATACACCTTATCCATCCAGCAAGTGCATGCATGACTTCTCTTTCTTTTGCCAGGAAGGGTTCAGTTTGGACTTCAAGGCCTTTAATTTTGAATTTAATTTTGTTTGATTTATTTCTTGCATGACTTTTATAGAAAGAACCTTGTAGAATGAGTGCACATGTCTGTTGTCAATGCTCTACTTGAAGGGTCGTGAGCCTTCGGTTTTAAATACTTGTAGTGAGAGCGGTGATCTTTTTCTACCATTTCACAAGACTATTGATATTCTGCACTTATCTGTCTCATTGTATTTTCAGAGCATCACAGATGCTGATCTTCTAGCATTAGTTTCAGATGAAGTGTTCCAACCAGAAGCTGTTTGGAAGGTTGCCGATCTACAGGTAAGTCATGTTGAAGTTTGTGTTAGTTTATAACGAGTCTGTAGGTCATTTTTGGCTATACACCATCTGGAAACTTACCGCCATGCTGCTTCATTTATGGAAACGGATCAAACACACAGGTTACTTGCGGAAGTCTTGGGTTGTCCACTGCAACAGTTAAACTCATTAATGCCGATGGACGGGAACATGTTGCTTGTTCTGTTGGAACTGGGCCTGTAGACTCAGCTTATAAAGCTGTTGATGTCATTGTGAAGGTTCAACTTTTTCGTGCCCTTATCTGTGTTTTTACGTTTTAGGGTGGGAAAAGTGAGGCATCTGGTATCACAGTATCAGTTGGCAATTCTGCATCAGATTTTTTGTTTTACTTGAGGGTGGACTTGAATTAAGTGTTGGTTCTAGGTTTTGCGGTGCGCACGTGTACACACACAAGGACACGTTCCTTTTCTTGTCAATTACTTCAGCTGGGGTTGTTGTATGAGGAATGCTGGCAGCTTCTGCTGATTCCTGGGCACTGATGCAGTTTGTAATCTGTATATGCAGGAACCAGTTGTGCTTCTGGTATACTCTATTAATGCTGTCACAGAAGGCATCGATGCTATAGCTACAACGCGTGTTCTGATTTGTCGGGAGAGTGATCATCATGCTTTGTCCGGGGAAGGGGTGTCTCCTCAGAGAGGTCGTAGTGATCCACGAACATATAGGTACGTACACTCATGTTTGCTTTCATAGTGGTGGCTGTTTTGTATGGTGTTCCATTTTCTTTGCTCGTCTTGTCTCACCTGAAAATTTTGGAACCATTTTGATTACAGTGGAGCAGGGGCAGAAATGGATATTGTGGTTTCAAGTGTAAAAGCTTACGTCAGTGCCTTGAACAAAATGTTGGGTTTTAAGGAGCCCTCACCTAGTGAAAAGCGTGCGGGTCAAGTTTTAACTGCTGCTTGAAAAAATCTCTGAGGTTGTTATATTTGGCGTTTTTGAATTCGATCTAGTGTTGCCAACCAGGACTCGTGTAAGGTTTTGATGAAATTTTGGGTTCGTTCTGTTTTTCTTTGGTACAGTATGTTTGCCTTTTTTTCTTCATAAATGTCAATATAGTATGTTTCGCGTTGCTTCTGGTTTGTCTCTGGTTTTTGGTAGTGTGTTTATATATTTTTTTTGAAAAGGCTATTAATTAATTAAATGTAGTGGAGATTTACTCCTCCAAGATGGAGGAAGCAGACCGAAATTTGGAAGTTACAGAGTTTGAAGAGAAGAGAATTAGGTACAATTACAGACAGTCCCTATAGGGTTCAGAAGCCAATTGGATTAATTTATTTTACCCTTGTTTCACCTGTTCGTGATCTAAACGATGGGAAAATGTTGAATCAAACCAGTAATTTCTGAAGGAGAGCACTGCTGCCCGCCATGAACGCAATCGTTTCTGTCCTTCCAAAGTCGCAATAATGTGATGTATCTAATGAACAACTATGCAAGGTGTTGATTTCGGTTCCAGGACTGAATGCGTAAGTCATCTAGCAAAGAAGGGATGTCTTGCCCTTGGAATGGGCTGCATTGACACTAAGAGTGGATGAGAGACCACACATTTATAACGAAGTGACACCAAATCAGGGAATGTTCAAGAGATTCAGAAGCCGCCATACATTTGTAGCATTCCGTTCTTTCAATAGGGACTCCCCGAATCATCAATTGTTCCACAGTTGGGAGACGGTCTTGGAAGGCTCTCCAGCAGTAGAGAAGGACCTTTTTTTGCACCCAAGGACACCAGAAAATATGTTGGGTTGGTCCTGTCAAAGGGTGAACCGCATCGTGGATGATATCCTTAAGC
The DNA here is from genome assembly GCA_038382905.1 of Daphne laureola. NCBI lineage: Eukaryota > Viridiplantae > Streptophyta > Magnoliopsida > Malvales > Thymelaeaceae > Daphne > Daphne laureola. The sequence continues at coordinate 2,722 of JBBYHH010120947.1, forward strand.
TTTGAGACCGAGAATTCGCCGGAAGCTGGATCTAGTTCCCAATGCCAAGAGTCTTCTAGATATGCACATAAAACAATATTTTCCAGTATCTTTGTTAGTCCCCTAAACTCTCAAATTGCCATTCCCCTAGGTTTGATCCGCCAACTCCACTTCCACACCCACTCTCCTCCCACCCAATCCCCTTTCTCCGAAATAGTATCATCGAGGGACAAATAGAGTCTTGCTAATCTAGGGAAGAGGGAATTTAAAGGGCAATTTTGTAGCCAAAATTCTTTCCAGAAAGGTATAGATTTCCCATTCCCGACCTTCCTAACAAAAGAACTTGGAAGACTTATCCCTATTTCTTCTAATTCACGCCCTACTTTTACGATATCACCCCACACTCCTCCAATTTCCTCGACTCTTCTCTCCCAATCCATTCCCCCATCCTCCTCGTGAATGGCTTTTATGACTCTAACCCAAAAAGCATTTGTTTCTAGTTTAAACCTACTCCACCACTTCCCGAGCAAAGCCCAGTTTTTGAATTTTAGACTACTCACCCCCAAACCTCCCACCACCTTTCTTCTTAAAATTGTCCCAAGACACCCAATAGATGACGTGATAATCATGCTTCCCCCGTCTCCCGAGAAAAATTTAGATCTCAAACTCTCAAGGGTGTTTAGTGTACTTACCGGGGTGCGGAACAACGAGAAGAAGTACAGAGGCAAAGCAGATAAGACTTTGTTCAGAAGGATGAGGCGACCTCCTGCAGAAATGTTCTTCGCATTCCAAGATGATAGCTTGCTTTTAATTTTTTGTTCCACTGAATCCCAAGATTTGACACGAGACATAGAAGATCCTACCGGTAGACCGAGGTAAGAAAATGGCAACTGACCTGCAACGCACCCAAACTGATCCGCCATAGTTTGGAGGTTAACCGAATTAACTCTAATGCCGTAAAGAGTACATTTTGTCAGATTCAGGTTCAGCCCGGAGACTCGGCTGAAGCATTTCAAGATTCGCAACAGGTTTCTGATGTTTGAGTTCTTCCAGGGTCCAAAGAACAAAACATCGTCAGCGTATTGCAAATGTGAGACGCCAACAGAAGGTCTTCCGATTTGTAGATCCGAGAAGATGCCTTTCTCTTTCGTTTCTTTCATAAGGATGTTGAGACCCTCAGTTGCAATATTAAACAAGAAGGGTGACAAGGGATCTCCCTACATACACCTACATTACCCCTAGGCCATGCGAGTGCCGCGAACAGGGAATCAACAACGCTCCCGCGCTGTGCGGGGTCCCACCCTTCATAGGGAGAAGGAACGGACGCATTAACAAGATGCGTTGTGCTCAGGCCCGCCCAACGAAGGACCACTTCGTCCAGACGATCCAGCTCAAACGGGACCAACCCGTCACATTCCTTCCTGGCAATGACATCATCTAGCCAGGATAGAAGGGTAACATAAGCCTGCCACCTCTGACCCCCGTGACGCAGAACAGGCTAACCCTAACCCTAACCCAATTTTCATCCTTGGGTATTTGTGTAATTTATATTATTATTATTTTTTTAAAGGCAATAATGTTTTTTTATTATAAAAATAGATAATTACACAAGTTTCAGCTTCATAGCGAAACAATTCCTCAAAGATGAAAAGAATCAACCCAAACATTAACAAGCTCCAAAAATTAAATCCAACATCACCCCAGCACCAGACGCCAACACCCTCTCAAATCCATATATCCCTAGTAAAATCCAAACATAACCCATTCTCCAAACTAATGCAACATAGCCCTAAACACCAAACATTCTAATTGACACTTCATTCCAATTTTTTAATTCATTTTTTTCAGTTTTACACCAGATTTTAAACCCATTTTTTGAGAGATCAAGGCCATCTCTAGAAGCTCCAAAAATAAATGCAGCTTTAGTAACGTCAACCCTATTTTTTGGGATGCATGCCTCACTTAAAGGAGAGCATTCAGTAGCCCCTTTAAAACCACCACCAAGTACTGATGAGTCCCGAGATGCAGCATTGGAAAATATATTCACAACATGTTGTCAATGTTCCCAATAGCTTCAGTTGTGCGACAGTTCAGCAACCCATCTGGGCCAGGCCCATTCGAAGAACCACCCATCATCACGCAAGAGCCAGGGAAGTCCACTGCCGAACAACAATACTAAGCTAGAGGATCAAGCCAGGAGGCTTGTCCTAAACATAACAGACCACGCCTAGCAACAGTATGAGCCACAAAATTGGCTCCTCTAGGAATGAAAGAAACAATACAAATGTCAAAGGAGGAACAAATAAAATGAATTTCGACAACTAAAGTACCACAGTGGTAGAGGCACGAAAAGCTCGAGCAAGTAATCTCACGCACAAGGGGCTGTGAATCCGATTAAACACTGTCTTGCGCCAACCTTGACGTTTTTTACTCTCTCACGAAAAGTGATGATTTCTATTTCTCTCAAACTCCCTCGTTTGACTTTCTACTTGGACTTACATTTTTACTTTAAAGAAACTTGGTAGCTTTTTATACTAATATATTGGCTCAGGGGAGTAAGAAATTTTTTTGGAGAAATTTAGGGAAGTGTATTTTGATTGATAGATGAGATATATGTGAGTATAGGAATTTGAGAAAAATATTATTTTATGATGAATTGATAGATTTAAGATTGTTAAATGTATTGGAAATTGAAAAAATGAGAAAAAAATTTCAGAATATTTTTTTTTAAAGGGCGCTAAACTGACCCATTAAGAAAAGCTTCTCTGTGATTACAGCAGAATGCAGTGAGATTTAGGGGCATGTTTAACTCATTAATTGTATTTAATTATCCCAATTAATACATTATATAATATTATTATATTATTAAATCCTTCATAAATTTCACTGCACTCGTGTTGTGATCACAGAGAAGTCTTATATTAACTAAAACTACGGATGACTATAGTAAGTAGAATTGGCTCTTTTAGTTTTCCGTATTTTCCTTTATTTCTCTCGAGCGAGGATCGTCTACCCCACTTCAATGCCTCACTCCATCACCATTCAACTACAATTACCATTTATCCTTATTTACTATCACAATTAAAGCTTTTTCAATCTCTTCAATCCACTTTGCTCCTCCCGAACACCACACATATCAATTTTATCTTCTTATTTTATTTTATTTTTATTAAAAAAATTAAATATCAGTACTAAAAAACTTATTAGACGAATTGGAAGTTAAAATTTTACTTATGTTATTCTTTTGTCCTAATTTTTTCATATACTCCCTCCGTCCTAAAAGTAATGAAACGTTTGTTTTTCAGTATTTAATTTATGATTTTACTTTTTAATCATTTTAAAATATAAATTTAAAACTTTTATATATAAATGAAAATTTCATGTGTCTATTTTACAAATATATTTTATTTGTATTTTTTCTATTTCAGAATAATATAGATAAATTGAAGTCAAATAAACATAAAAAAGTAAACGTTTTATTATTTTTGGGACAGAGGAAGTATCGAATTTTGATGTTTCAAGTATCCATTTTGACTAAAATATTTACTAAAGTAAATGGTGAAAGAAAATCCAGAATATATATATATATAGTCCTACTCATTTCTCTCTTGTTCAATTGTTTTATTTTATCTTTTATTATTAATCGTTGTATACCTCTCCTCCACTAAAGGAGGGACACCTATCATTAACTATGAAGCCGTAACATATGGTGTGATTATCCAGGATTCACTCTTTTGAACTGCCCACCATCATCCCTACCCATAAGAGAGTTGCTCTATTAGGCAATGTTCTCTAAAGAGACGGAGTGGGGAGTTTCTTTTCTTTCTTTTTTTCCCTTCTTTTTTTGGAAGTTGCAAAGGACATTAATTAAGAAATAAGAATTACACCTTGATCAAAGGATAGGAAGATCTACACCAAGTAGCTAAAATCCCATAAATCAAATGAGGTAAAAGAACGCAAGATAAATTGTCTCCTCATGAAAAAGGGATCCAAATAATTCTTAGAAAATATCAACAAAACTATAAAAATAAAGATAGCTATTAGTTCAGGCAAGTCTCGTGGATCTTCAAAAACTCCAGCTTCACATGCACAAATCAAAACCTTCACATGACATGAGCAAAACCACCACCTACACCAAAAGGTTCAAATAAATCTGGCAAGCTTTCCACATCATCCTCAAGCAAAAACGTGGTTAGGGATATTCGCTAATTCCATGCAAGCGTTTGTCAAAGATGGTTGCCTGCAATAAAGATCTTGAAAAAAAAAAGACCAAGAGCTGAAACCATTTCCCGAACACGAGAAGCAAAACGTCGAAGTTTCTACCTAATTAAGGCCAAATATCTATTTAGTACCCTGAACTTTAACGAGTTGGGCAACTCAGAATTTGAACTAAAAAGTGAGCATTCCAGGTCTCGTACTATTAATTTCTGTGCAAATAAGGGTCTCGACGCGCTCAACTTGGCACATCCTACATGCTGAGTTGACCGGATCGAGATCCTTATTTACCCAGAAATTAATAGTACGAAGCCCGGAATGCTTCACTTTTAATCTAGGTCCTGAATTGTCCAACTCATTAAAGTTTAGGGTACTAAATAGGTATTAAAGTTTAGAATACTAAATAGGTATTTGACCCCAATTTAAAGGTGATTACATATAGGGAAATTTCACACCCAAGCAACAATTTCCCAAACTCATTTCTTTTCTTTTCTTTTGTTTTTATTTTTTGTTGGGAAAAAAATGTGTAAAGCGACGGGGTGACAAGTGGTACCACTCAAAAGTGTAAAAAATTATCAATTTGTTAATACGACTAATCAATTCAAGAAAATCAATCAGTTCGGTACGAATACTAGTAGTTTTATGTTTGCTGAATAGGTACGAATGCTAATTAATTTGCTAATACGTGTAAAAAACTGTCGCTTGTGTTTTTTATTTTTTGCAAAAGAAATAAATTGAATTATAAGCTATTGGCTTGATTCTAACCTACTCATATATATATATATGATAAATTTACGCAAATGGAAAATGAATTATTAAATTTTAATCACATAAATGAATTGTTAGGTAGGAAATGATTTAAGCAGTTTAAGTCATTTGATTAAGTCATTTATGTAATTAAATTTTGAAAATTCATTATTAATTTTTGTAAATTTATTGTTTTAAAAAATATACATTTGTCAAGTTTTTAATAAATTACTTACAAAGAAGATCTTCATATATTTGATAAAGTTTGATATAATATGAATTTAAACCAATAACTTAACCTATTATCTCAGGTCCAAACATGGTGCTAAGCACTCAACACCACGTCACCACCATATCTACTAATCTTGTGGTCATTTGTTAATTGTACGTACGGAGTTGATTTGTTTTCTTCTTCTTATTTTCTTATTTTCTTTTTGTTTTTTTGGACCACTAATGGCTGATATACATTGACAATGATAGGTCATTAAACTAATATCCGTATAACAGAATGAACTACGTACTATGATTGTCATCACTACGTGTTTAATGGGTTGCTCGTACCACGTGATGGGCTACCAAAACGCTGCTAGGATAGCGTTTAGGCGCTACGTCTGGAGCACTTCTGTTAGACCATCCGCTCATGTGCGCTACTATAGTAGTGCCATGAAACGCTACGGTGGCACTATAAAACATGTGAGGTTCCCTCCTTGCAGCACCTCCATAGCGTCGATTGCGGTACAACATATTTTTATTTTAATTTTATTAATTTTACATATTTTATTGTTAATTAATAACATTAATAGGAATTAAAATAATCAACAATAATTAAAAAATAGTTTGCAAACCCCATAAAAAAAATAGTTTGCAATAAAAATTATATTTATAAAATGTAATTTTTACAACAAAAGTATCTATATACAACCTACATATCCTAACTAGCTGGAGGTCCGGGACCGCTCTACTGCTACTTCTGCTGGAGTGTCCCGACACTTCTTATGTAAGCATCAATCATCACTGACATCGATATTAATGTACCGAGGGGCCATTCTTCTTGATGTGCTATTGTGGTGGAGTAGGCTCTAGCAGGCTCAGATGGTACAAATCATGCCGGTTCCCGAGCCTGTCAAGGAAGGCGCTGGTCTGGGGTGCAGACATCGATCGTGGACCGACGGGTCATTGGGTCGATGATACTGCGAGCAAATGCGTCGGCACAACGGTATGTGAGAGGCGACCCATTCTCTGCAACTCTCCCCAGACCACGCTAAGGGCTCCATTCGTTGGCGTAGAAACTCCCCCTACTGGTACACCATGTTGACATACTGGTGGACCAACACATCCTGCTCTGCATAGCGCTGCCTGAGAAGACGGATCTCTTGTTCTCATGTCTCCTAGCTCCTTGTCCCTTCTACGCTCCTCCTCCAATTAGAGCTGTCGTTAAAAGTCATTTAAAATCTAGAAATTAGTCCTTAAGGTTTTTAAAAATATATAAAGTGTTCCATATTTATTTACTTACCTCTAATAGTCGTGGTGACTCGAATTGACTAGGGTGGACTAGTTGCGGAGGGGTCGGGCCACCTTCCAACGACCCTTCGATTGCCTCTCGGTCACTGTTGTGAAGGCCTCTAGATCAAACAAGGGCATGTCCTCCTCCCCTTCATACTTCTCGCGCATATCGCTATGTTTTTTTCCCCCTAATTAATCAGAATTTTTTGTAAGTAAGGCTTTAAATAAATTATAAGTAAGATGAAACATTATTACTAAAATTAAAGCACTAATTATTACCTCAAAATTCGGTTCCTCGCCACACACTATCGGTGGAACTCTAAAATGCTCACAGGTCGACCCGCTTTTTTGCTTTGTCCACTTAAACATTTAAATGTATTAATAAGAATTAAAATTAATAAAAAAATAGATTAAGAAACAAATATTAAGAAAAGTTAAGGTAATCACCATATCATGGTTAAACTCCAGTATCGACTGATTCCCCTGCCTCTTCTGCTTGCGCTTCTCATTGACCTTCTTAGCATTCTTCTTGGCCTGTGCACGGTTACACATAAATTCCTCACTGTTCAAGTAGTCGATGAGCTAGTCCTAGTCTCCTGATTGAGCATACAAGGGCAATGCTCACGCCAGTGGTTATGGTTCGGATGTTCCTCGGTGAGAGGGTACTTATCGACCCATTTTCCCTAGAGTTTACTTAGTTTGATCCTGTAAACTCACTGAACTGGAATATTAACTTTTGAAAAACATCATCGTCGTCGCATGTACGCGGTAGCCAATAAAAATGCTCCTGAACCACAAAAAGTATTTCATTAATTATGAATCAATTCTAACTAAAAGATAATACACCATATAGTAAAATTAGATCTAGATTTTACCTTGAGTTTAGTGACATACTTATCTTGTTCATGCTAAGGAAGGTCTATGAAATGCGGAGGAAAACCCATCGAGTAGCCCTCGAGGATGGTAGTAATAATGTACGAAACACCCGAGTCCCTATCCCTCAGACTGCAAATACTAAGAAGAGTACGTTATGTATGTATGTATATAATCTTTTAGAAAAATTACAGAATACTCTTGGCCCACTAGAATGCGCCTCCTACCATCATCCATCGGCTCCGGCGGTGGTAGCAATGTGGGGTCGGACAAACCCCTGGTCTGAGGTGTACCTCGTGGGGCTGGCGGTTGCGATGGTGTCGACGGTTTGGCGCTGACCTCGCAGATTAAGGATCACTCGTACCTCTTGATCTGCCACTTGGCCCCCCACGTCGTGCCCCTCGTCCACGCGAAGTCCTCGTGGAGCCCAGGCTCCTGTTCGAGCCCTCGTTATGGCCCTCACTACTGTCTACGAGACTCGACTTACTGATTTTCAATCTCGTCATAAATTTAAACAAAGTAAACAGTTTAATCCTGAAGTTTTTAAAATTTTGCAATTAAGCACAACTTGTTTTAGAAAGTTATAATGGAGTCCAATATATTGCAAAAAGTTCCAATTGAGGACAAAACTTTAAAACTAGTTACAATTGAGTCCAAAACTTTTGAAAAGTTACAATTGTGTCCATAACTTTTATGAAAGTTGCGATTAAGTCCAAAAAATTGTAAAACATTGCAATTGAGGACAAAACTTTTCATATAGTTACAATTGAGGACAACTTTTGAAAAAGTTTCAATTGAGTCCATAACTTTTTAAAAAGTTCAAATTGAGTCCAAAACTTAGCAATAAGTTGCAATTGAGGATATGTTTTAAAAAAAACATGCAATTGAGTCCAAACGGTTTGAAAACTTGCATTTGTGAACAAATATTTTCAAAAGATTTCAAAAGTTTCAATTTCATCCAAAATTTTAAAAAAGATTGAAATCTTTATCCTAAAAACCTTCTACAATTGCAAATTTTGTCTAAAAATTTGAAATTTAATCAAGAATTGTATTCATCAACAAGTCCTCATAATTCTAACATTTTCTAACACAATAAAACTCAAGAAATTTCTAACAATTTCTAACCATTCCTCATAATTCTAAACAATTTCACAGAAAATCTACCCTAAATTTTAACCCTAAATCTAAATTGTAGCAAACTCAGAAGAGAAGATTTAAATTGGTTTAGAGAAATTTACCCGATAATTGAAGTAATGAAACGGACCTCCCGGATGTCCGATGTATGGTGGTGCCGGCTCAGAGGCGGCGAAGCAGTGTCGCTGCAGGCGCAAGGTCGACGTCCTATGGTGGTGGTGGTGAATAGGAGGACGTCGATCGTCTAAAAAAGAAAATAAAATAGTAAGGGTTTCATAGGTTAAAAAAAAATGAAAAGGGATGAAATGAGAATATTTGTTTTTATTGCGGTTGTTGGTGGTCGATTGCGTCATCATCAACACTTAAATTGGAGGAATCGACGCCGGTTTGACGGAGGATGTGCAGCGATTATGGTGGATTTGGTCTCCAGCAAGAAGGGTGAGGGAGGAAGGGAGGGAGGAGATGGTGAGTTGAGAAAGTAGACAGGCTGGGTTTATTATGCATGTACTGCACAAACGCGCTACAAGGCGCTACAAGGCAACAACGTCCATATGACGCCTTTTCACTTTCCTCCCATTTTTTCAGGTGAATTAAAATATATTAAATATATGTTGTAGCGCTACCCTTCGCTATATAGACACTACATCCGCTTTTATTAATTTAATTAACTTAAAATTGTAATTTAATTTAATTTAACTTAAATTAACCCCATAATTAACTTATATATACAATTTAGCTATCCTTAATTAACCCTAACTTAAATTAACCATAACCCTTACCCCATAATTAACCTTTAAAATATGATATCAAGAACATAATTTTATATATCAGTAACTTTTTTTTTTTTTAAAGGGCTATGATTATATTAAGAGTTGCTATAGAGTGTGCATATGCACACTATAGCACACCTTAAGAGAATGTGGAAGAAGAAGGACCACCTTGTCCCGTAACATTCGCCGGAAAACAAGCGATTCGCATGACAACGACGCGATGCACTTCCATTCTTTGCGAGTAGGCCTAATTTGACAAGAAATCACTCCGATCCAGTAGTTTTCTTCACGATGAAACCAGCATTGCATCAAATTCTGAACGATTTCCTTCATTCTTTGCGACAACGGCAGAACTGCATCAAAAAAATCTCAGATCCATTTCCGGAGCCGTCGAGTTCTTTGCCGGAATCGCAAAAAAGGTAGATCTGCAACAAATCACGGCGGCCAGTCGGTCACTGCGTATTACTGCAACAGGTGAATTTGATGCACCCCGATGACATTACGTTGCACCATTACAGGATAATGATGCACCACCGTTATAGAATGATACTCCCTAAAATTTTATAAGATTTCTCATCCCTTCAAATATACAATTAATATGATACCCAGAAGAAGCAGTATGATGAACCCTTATAATATTGTGCCCACGAGCCATTATGATGCACCATTACATTATAGACAGTGTATCATTATCATAAAAATCAACAAGACAAACGTACACAATGTAAATCATTATGATGCGCTTTTCAAAATACCTGATGCACCACTGTTGCAAAATGATGCACCCACGAGACAGTATAATGCACCATTTGAATAAAGATGATGCGCTCCCGTATAATAATGATGCACCAGTTCTGATGACTTAATGAGTCATGCAGAAATTATGATGCACCTCAAAAAATGATGCACTTGTATACATTAGTGATGCACATGAGAAACAGTATGATGCACCTAAAAAACACTATAACGCACCTGAGAACTAGTATGATGCACCTGAGAAACAGTGTGATACACTAGAGAGCCAATATGAGGCATCAGAGAAACACAATGATGCACCTGAGAAATATTATGATGCGCCAGCGAACCATAATGATGCACCTGAGAAATAATATGATGCACCTCACAAACACTACTAGCTATGAACAATTATGATGCGCCCACGAGCTAGTATGATGCACTGTTATAATAAATATGATGCATCATTATGATTTAAACCAAGTAGACAATATTATTACTAGCAAATATGATGCGTCTATGAGATAATATGATGCACCTTTACAATGAAGATGATGCACCATTATGATTTAAACAAGTATTCCACATTATTACTAGTAAATATGATGCGCTTACGAGACAATATGATGCACAATTATGAAGTAGGAAAATTGTAACTTCGTACTCCCTCCGTCCTCAAAAAATTGTATCGTTTGAGTTTTTTGTTTCAATATTCAATGTTTGACTCAATTATTAATAAAGATAAACAGTGTAAAAAACTAATAAAAAATATATTTAGCAAATTTGGATATCAAATTATGGTTTCCAAATGAATTTTTTAGTTTTTAATATCTAAAAATAAATGAAAATAAATCATAAATTAAATACAATGAAACTGTCAAAATAAATTATATAATCTTTTGAGGAGGGATGAAGTACTTTTTATGTAGTTCAAGGTTACAACATTTTAATAAACGGGTGCATAAAAATAAGTTAAATGTGCATCATTACGTTATGAAGGCGCATCATATTTATATTGGTGCCCAGTCTCCTCTGCCACTTGTCATCATCCTCCACCTTTAGCTCCAGCTTCTTAGCCACGTGCTTCAACTCCAGTGTCTCCTCTTTCTTCTGCGTTTCAGCTTCCGTCTCCACCGCCGCACTTCTTTCCTCATCCAAAAAGCTTCTCCAACTTGGATCTATTAGTGCCTCCTCTTGAGTTCTTCTCCGTTTCAGCTTCTCGAAGGTGATCAGTGACGGGGAAGGCAACAACGGCTAACGCGCTCCAAAGACAAAAGTGATGGTGATGAACGGTGGCTGTTGAGGTGGCGATGTCGTAGCCGATAAACGATCGGCAAGAAACACAGATGAGTGCCGACAAAACCAATGGTTTATTAATTCATGTGATTTTGTGTAATAATTAGGATTATAGATAAGGGTGCACACTTTAGCACATCTTAAGGGGTACACACTCTATCTTAAGCCTTATATTAAAGACAAGGAAGAGCTTGGCTCCAAGGAGGAAACCAAGCAAATTAGAACGTACAGATTTCAACTTACTATTACAGAAATGAAAACCCAAATGAAAACAAAATTAGGAATTATTTCCTATAGCGCCAATAAGGTATAAGAGTGAGTCTCCCAACTTTAGATTACTTTGTGGCCAGCTGGATGTAATCCAAAGAAATGAAACATACTGGATGGAAGCAAAAAGATCCGATGGAGGTAGACCCTTGCCTCCAGGGGCAACATCATTTCTATCATGTCAAATTTTTCACATTGATATGAGCCTGATGGCATACCAAGCAGAGTTTTGAGGATTAGACCATCTGGGACAGGGGGAGGTGTTGATGTCGAAAATCGAGGCAAATAATATTTGTAAACCCCGACTCTCCCTTAAGTGTAAGGTTGCAGTTGTAGAAGGGTGAGTGAGGTCGAACCCAATGGAATTGATTATAACAATTGACAAGAAGTT
>JBBYHH010121058.1:0-14628 GCA_038382905.1 Daphne laureola
AACTCCAATTCATACAACCTTATAAATTTCTCTTTTAATGGCCCATACCCACCCACTCATCTTCCCAGAATTTAGTAGTGTTTCCCATCCCCACAACTCTCGTAAAACAATTCCTAAAGTCATCCCCCAATTCTTCTACTTCCCCATTCGCCTTTCCTATGTCCTTCCACACGCTCCACGCCCCCACAATATCCCCAGTATCTAACGTTCCAGGGACCCTTCCATAAATACTACTCACCACCTTCGCCAATAACCGATCCACTTCCTGTAGCCACCTCCACTTCCACTTTCCTAGGAGAGATAAATTCTTTCCTTTCAAGCTACGCACTCTCAAGCCTCCCACTTCACTATCACCGAACATCTTGTCAATCTTAGCCCAAATAAATTTCCTACCCTCCCTCGAAGCCCCCTAGAAAAATTTGTTTCTCAAAGTTTCAATTTGTCTCACAACTCCAGTCGGTGCACGAAACACTGAAAAATGATACACGAGTAAGCTTCCAAGGACCGAGTTCATCAACGTAAGTCGACCACCGATTGACAGAAGTTTTGATTTCCACCTGAATAGTCTCTTTTCCACTTTTTGCACTACCGGTTTCCAGTTTGCCACCAGGCTCATATTCTTCTTCGATTACTCTGTCCGACCATGGCTTGGATGCACGGGGTGGGCGAGCAATTGGAGGTTGTAATCTGAGGGGTTTTCTGGGAGGTTTGTTTGATGGAAGCGGAAGGATGGTCCGATGCTTGCCCAGTCGTCGGAGCTTCAGGGTCGCCATCGTCATCGTCGCCGGTTGGGTTGCGATTAATTTCTTGGGGATTTCTTCGCCCAGTTGCCATTGACGCTTGTCGCTTGGTTATCTTTACTTTCGGTGGATCTACGCAAGGGCCACTGCTGATAGCCAGGGTTTTGCTATAGGTGTGGAATCAGACTGAAGCTCAGGCAAACACTAGACCAAGCAAATACATTTATAAACACCTCATTTAGCCCTAACAATGTCTCATCATAGTATGGTGGCTTAGGAATGAGGGATCGAACCCAAGAGAATCAAGCGTCTAAGTATAATAGCAAATTACTTGTGCAGCAAATAAGAATGAATGCAATATGGATAGTAGTGAGAGAGGCAGAATCATGTATGAATGATGAGTTATGCAAATAAAGGTAAAGTTAGACAGGATGATGGATCATGGAGGGGAGAAGTGGCATCACTTATGGATTAGCAATCATGGGCTCGAGTAGTACTATTGTGCGTCCTAAGCAACATGCATGTGCAACTAAAATTGTGTCCTAGAAGCATGGATTATCTCTAATACCACTCGTCAACGTCCGGGGTCATCTTTGACTTCCAGTGATCGTCCGATTTGCTAGAATTGGATTCCAAGGCATCTTCCTAGATACACTAGGATATCACAAACTACCACCAGTTCCTACAAGACATCAGAACCTAACTACTCTACTAATGCAATTATACTAAGCGAGGAAGCATGCAATAAATCTCCAGATCTACCTAGTGAGGTGAGTTACTATTCTCGTCCCGCTCCCTTCTCGGGCACTGCAGTCCGCCGCTCGTAAGAGAGGGTTCACCTCCTGGCCACTCTCGTGGTCCAGGGTTGATCTCCCCGAGGCATTATAGCATCTAACTATCCACCAATAGGTACTTACTTAGGCCCTCTCGAGCTTAAGTAAGGCTATCAATTGGTCTTGGGGCTACGTCGATCGGGGTTCTCTCGGACTCCCGATCGAACTCTTAAGTTGCATGCCAATGTTTGTGTGTTTGTGATCAACAAACACACATGATTGTTACCATATATTATTAGCCATACATATTCTCTTACCATGTATAGACGCTAAAGATCAGGATTCTATTAGTTTACATATATAGCATAGACTGATGTGTATAAAAGGGGAAGAAAGACAAATTGAAAGACACACAAAGATTGAAACATTTTTCGAAATCTCTCTGGTGATTCTTCCGGCCTATATTCTTTGACAATGATAACTATAACGCATGCTCAAAGACCAAAATCTACTAAAATAGTTATGGAGAGAAATAACTTGCAACCTAAGCATAATACTATTAAGACAAGTCCTATCATACTCTACTACTTGTTAAAATATAGACATGAAAGCAAATAATAGCACTTACGGAAATAAAAGCAGAGTAAGGGTTAGAATTCACCCGTAGAAAGCTTTCCCATAGATTCAGCCCTTCAACCCCTCTGAAAAAGGGGTTGAAGGGCTAAAAGCCCTTAGCTCAAGAAGCTAGTTTAAACTTAGGGTTTAAGCTCAAGAGAGTTACCCAAAAATGTATCTTGAATTTCCACAACTTGTCCAATAATGAAATGAAGACTAGGGACCTATTTATACTAAAACCTAGTACCTATAATGCTCCTGATCTAAAATTACATATAACTAGGTAGAGAAGGGTAAAATGGGTAGTACAAGGTTGGTTTCCACCGGATAAGATCGAAATACTCCGTACAATCCCGTGGGTGCAGATGGAATTGCTTGAGGCGCCGTCCATGCGCTTGGGGTCGCCCTACACTTGCGCCTGAAATGGTTGAGGCGCTTCCTGGTGCGCCATGGAGGCGCCGTTTGAGGGGCCCGCTTCCTTGGGGCGCCGTGTTGTGCGCCTTGGAGGCGCTGGTGGAGGCGCCCGGCTTGGTGGAGGGCGCCACCTGGAGCCGCGGTGAAGGCACTGCTGAAGGCGCCACGGCTTCTCTTCAGCAAAGGGGGGGGCACTAATTCGAGGCGTCGAACTAGCGCCTCATACATGCGCCCTAGCCCCCAAATTACACCATTTGCAATTTAACCATCTTTCTTTCTCCTTGGTGCAATTTGGTCTCTCCAGAATTGTTTGAAGCTTGTTCTCCATCTCTTTTTGATTGCTATTTATGCATACTGAGCTCCTAATCACCTCCAAATGTATGCACCTGCAAATCTTCGGAATTCATAAGTAAAATGCGTATTTAACATTAAAAGTAGGCAAAATTGATGGATTTAATGCTCTAAACATAGTGGAAAAATGTATATATTGTACACTGATCAACTGCGAGTCGTTTTTCCACTCTTCATCATCCACCTTGAACGCCAGCGACGCTTGGGGCAGTGCCCCTCCGGTGATTTCTGGGCCAAAGTTTAGAGAGAACGTGGAGAAAACTCTCTCTAAAAATCGACCGTTAGAGGTAACTTGCATAGCCTTAGTAGTCACTTTCTCTATGATTAAGTGTGTCAATTTCAACATGCTCAGTCCTGTCATGATGCACAAGATTCTTGGCAATCCTGAGAACTGCCTGATTATCACACATCATAAGAATAAGAGACAAATCCAGTTGGCCTAGCTCACTAAGAACCCTCTTTATCCAGATCCCTTTACAAACTCTTTGAGCTAGTGCTTTGTACTCCTTCTGCGCTACTTTTGGCTACCACTGATTGCTTCTTACTCCAACTAACAAGATTACTCAGACAAAAGAACAACACCCAGAAGTTGATCGCCGATCAATGTTGTTACCTGCCCAATCTGCATTTGAATACACTACAATGTCACGATTCTCACTCTTTCTGGAAAATAGACCTTTCTCTGGTGTCATCTTCAAGTATCTGAGAATCCGATAGATTGCTTCCATGCATTCCTCTGTAGGAGCATGCATAAATTGACTCACAACACTACTGCAAAACAAATATCTGGCCGAGTATGTGAAAGATAAATTAGGCGTCCAACATTCACCCTTGTCTACTAGAGCACTTTCTTGTTCGGTGGCAAGTTTCTTGTGACGGTCCATATGAGTATCAACTGGTTTACATCCAAGCCTTCCAGTCTCTTTAAGAGATCCATAATATACTTCTTTTTAGAAACAACAATACATTTTCTTGATCTAGCCACTTCCACTCCGAGGAAATATATGAGAATTCCAAGGTCTTTAACTTCAAATTCTGTTGACAAGTATTTCTTCAAATTCTGTAGTTCCTCCACATCATTTCTAGACAAAATAATATCATCAACATAGACTATCAATATAGGAGTTTTTCTAGTAGGGGATCTTTTCATGAACAGAGTATGATCAGCCTGACCTTGTGTGTAGCCCAGCTTTAAAACAGCCTTGGTGAATCTCTCAAACCAGGCTCGAGGAGATTCTTTAAGACCGTAGAAGGATTTTTTGAGTTTGCAAACCTGATTCTTCGCTGTAATTTCCTTGAAACCAGATGGCATATCCATGTAGACTTCCTCTTCTAGGCCATTGTTTAGAAATGCATTTTTAATGTCCAGTTGTTGCAAGCTCCAGTCTTGATTTGAAGCCAATGAAAAAGTTATTCTGATAGTGTTAAGCTTTGCAACAAGAGCAAAGATTTCTTGTTAGTCTATCTCGTAGGATTGTGTAAATCCTCTAGATACCAACCGAGCCTTAAACCTTTCAACTGATCCATCTGCTTTGTATTTTACAGTGAGAATCCACTTGCATCCTTTTCCTTGCTGGTAGATGAGTAAGGGTCCATGTTCCATTTTTTTCATGTGCGTCTATCTCATCTTGTACTGCCTCTTCCACTTGGGGTCTTGCAACGCCTCCTGTACCGTGTTGGGAACCTCGATTTTATCCAGGGAACCAACGAATACTCTTTAAGATGGTGATAGCCCTTCATAAGTAACATAATTACCAGTAGGATGACTTGTACATCTCCTCACACCCTTCTTCAATGCAATTGGCATTGTAGAGTCATCAATACTATGCATATTTCCAGCCCAATCCTTACCCATGTTTTCTTCAAAGGAACTTGCAAATTGAAATCAAATCAGTCTCTTGGTCATCCTCTAGCTGTGGTTAGCTCTTGTCTGTTTTTCCTCCTGGTATAAAATTTTAGATTCTTGTTACATAGTATATCATAGTACTATTTTAGAGAGCTTAAGATGATATATTATACCAGGAACCATCCCTTTTATATAGGTAATTTACAAGAGGTAATTTATGGAAGTAGATAGAAGTTGGGTTAGATGGGAGTTGGGTAGTTAGGTGGATGATAAATAGGAAGTTTGACTAACTCTAACACGGCCTCAAGCTGGAGCATACATATCGTAGGCTCCAAATTTGTTACATATGGACCTTATTTGAGTTCCTTCTAGAGCCTTGGTAAACAAGTCAGCAAGCTGGTCTTTTGATTTGAGAAACGGTGTCTTGATCAATCCTTTTTGAAGCTTCACGTGAATAAAACAACAATCAACTTCAATATGCTTTGTCCGTTCATGAAAGACCAGATTAGAGGCGACAAATAACTGCCTGATTATCACATTAATTTCGCAAGAGCAAAATGTCCAAAACCAAGCTCCATAAGAAGATGCTTTAACCAAATCAACTCACATGTGGTATATGCCATTGCCTTATATTCAGACTCAGCACTTGGCTGTGCAACAACTGTTTGCTTCTTGCTCTTCCATGAAATCTTATTTCCTCCCAACAACACACAATATCCTGAAGTGAAACGTCTATCATGAGATCTGCCCAGTCTGCATCAGTGTAACCTTGAACTTGAGTGTGACCATGATTTTTATATAAAAGTCCCTGTCTAGGAGAACCTTTCAAATATCTCAAGATCTTGACCTCTGCATCCCAATGACTAGAACGAGGGTGATCCATAAATTGACTTACTGCACTTGCAGAAAATGAGATGTCTGCTCGAGTGACGGTCAAATAGTTCAATTTGTCAACAAGTCTTCTGTACCGTCCAGGGTCTGTTAGACACCCTTTTCAGCATCAAGTTTAACATTTGGTTCCATGTGACTCTCAACTGGTTTTGCTACCATCGAAGCCTGTTTCTTCTAGCATATTAAGAACATATTTCTTATGAGATAGGCAAATTCCCATTTTAGATCTTGCAACCTCAATCCGCCAGAAGCATTTCAGCGGACCAAAATCCTTCGTCTGGAACTTAGTTTGCAAGAAAGTATTTGGAGAATGGATGCCCACTTTATTATCTCTGGTGATAACAATATCATCAACATAGACAATCATAAGAATTTTACCAGCCCTAGAATGATGATAGATTACAGAGTGATCCACGCCACATCGTTGTTATCCAAATTCCATGACTACTGTATTGAAACGTCCAAAAACCAGGCTTGAGGGGATTGCTTCAAACCATATAAAGACTTGTTTAGTCTGCATACCAGGTTATTCTCCCCTTGAGGAACAAACCTCGGAGGTTGCTCCATACAGTTTCCTTAAGATCGCCATGGAAGAAAGCATTCTTTACATCAACTTGATGTAATGGCCAATTATTTGTGGCAGTCAAAGCAATGAAGACTCGAACCAATACTAACTGAGCAACAAGTGAGAATGTCTCGGTTTAATCCATACCATAAACTTGTGTGTACCCCTTTGCCAGGAACCGTGCCTTTAATTGTTCAACCATACCATCATGATTCACTTTGACATTGAATACCCAACGACATCCCACTACTGTTTGATTTGGTGGAGGAGAAACTAGATCCTAAGTATTATTAGTCTGCAGCGTAGTCATCTCATCTTCCATGGCTTTCCTCCATCCAGAGTGTTCTAAAGCTTCTGAAACAGACTTAGGCAAAGGTATGAAAGACAAAGTAGACACAAAGGCAGAATATGATGGTGATAAGGAATCATAGGAGACATAGTTTGATATGGGATGAAGAGTACAAGACCTTTTTCACTTTTGGAAAGCGATTGGGACATCCGAGTCATCATTGGTGGATCTGAAGGTGGAGATGACGCTGAAGAGGGCTGTGAATCATCTGGTTGCGCTTCTTGATAGGGTTGATGAGAATACACTTGCAGATCAGGATGAGATAGTCGCTCTAATGGGTGTGGATGATTGACTGAAATACTTTTAGGAGATATGGGAGTTGTGTCCAAAACCGGACTAGTAGATACTGGAGTTGTCACAAAGGAGACAGGGAGACACTCAACTGTATCACTATGAGCATGTTGCTCATCAGAAAAGTAAGATTTATCTTAAAGAACGTAACATCAGCTGAGATAAAGGAACGATTCAAGGAGGGGCTATTTGCAGACGGAAGTAACCAAGAAAGATGCACTTTAAAGCCCTAGGATCAAGTTTGTCTGTTCCAGGCTGATGTTGATGAGCATAACATACACACCTAAATACATGACAGAGAAAAGGGGTTGACAAAAAAGTGTTGAGAATGAAGTTTGACCTTTCAGAACAACTGATGGCATTCGATTGATAAGGAAAGAGGATGTGAGTGCAGCATCTCCCTAAAAAGTTATGGGCATATTCATGTGAATCAACAAGGTACGGGTTATGTGCTCTAAATGCCCTTCAGACTTCAGATAAAATTGCTATTTGGGATGCCTCTGCGGATACATCCTGCATCTTATGCTCCTACTGCTTAGAAACAAGAAACCATCTCTTCTTTGAATGCTCATTCTCTAGTCAAGTGTTGCTTAAATGCTTCAAAGCAGTCAACCTCTTCTCCCCTCGTCCTATCTGGTCCCGCTTGTGCACTTGGTTATCAAGAGTAGCGAGAGGTAAGACTATCAAAGCAACACTCAGAAAGAGCCTCTTCATTGCCCTTGTTTATGGAATATGACAGGAGCGAAATCCTCGCAGATTTCAGCACAAAGAGAAGTCTAGAACAACTCAAGGTATCTATCCTACATATGGTTCAGAGAAGAAATGGAGTCTTATTTGCTGACATTTTCCCCCCAAATACTCATTAGTCATATCTTTTGTTAATAGCACCTAGTGCTAATACAGTTTTCCCCATACTTTTGTACTGTCTTGCCTAGTAAATACAAGACAACCCTCTTAGCTGTATAGTTGATCTTAGTTCCCTTATTTGGTTGTGCAGCCAAGGGGTTAGCAGCTTTTCTTATGTAGCTCATTCACCTGGTCAGCTCTTTTTGTAAAGCTCCAGGTCCACTTGTAAGTGCCGTTAGGCTTCTTTGTTATCAATGAATTACAAGGGGTGAGCTCCCCACTTTCCCTAAAAAAAAAAAAGTGACTAGTGAGGTTGGTTAAACTGAACTACATTCCTACAAAGCAGCAGATTGGAGACATCCTCACCAAAGCTCTACCCAGACCTACCTTTGAAGGATTAATTTGCAAGTTGGGATTATATGATATATATTCTCCACCTTGACGGGGAGCGTTGAATATTCTGAAATCAAATCTAGGATTCGATATAAAATGTAAATATTATGGTATATATTAGTAAGTACAGATTTTAAGATAACTGAAATTAGGGACTAGATCCTTAGGAAAATACTTTCCTATTCCAAGTTGATTCCCTGTATATAATTGTTGCACATCCCAGAAATAAAGTGTGATTCATAAATTCTTCACAAACAAACTCTTCATATTTGATGAAATAAACAATAAGAATTATGAGGATCCCGCAAAACAAAAAAAAGTTTTAGTTTCTTGTGAAAAATATCTCGGACTATTGGGGCAAGATTGTTAACCTTGAGGATGGTCCTGTTCATTATTTTATAATCAATAATTGGTCCTAACCCCAAGTGTTCCATACTAAATAACATCTTAAATTAAATAAACAGAGAAAATTTCATCAAAAATAAATAAATAAGCAAAGAAAAAAATAGATGAAAGAAACAACATGAATTATGAGGACCCTACAAAAAAATGGGGGAAAATCATGTTTTAGTTCCTTGTGAACAATATGTCGAACATCAGGCAAGATTGTAAAACTTGAGGATGCTCAGATGATTGTTTTATGTTAAATAGTTGGTCCTAAGCGCTAGCAAAAGACGATCTTTCTTTTGCTTCTTTCTTTATCTCTTCTTTCTTTCTTTCAATATTTTCCCTAAAAGTGAAAGACAGCCTTTCTAGTTGGTTAAGGACCATCATAAAATCTTGGTCAATTACTAAGAACAAGAGTTCAACATGTGATACCTGAAACAAATCCCATACCAAGTGTTAGGGAGCATGCAATATATATTTAGGTACTTTGCATCTATGACAAGCTTCATTGCAGCTAGCTCCTGTAGGATGTAGCTAATTCTTTTCAAAAACTTTGAGTGTGTAACGTGCAAAACTATTTCAAGACTAAACTATGCAAACACAAATTCATGGTTTATAATGGAGCCCTTAGAAATAGCAAAAACACTGAGCAAGAGGAAACGGGAGATAACTTGCTCATAAAATAATACAGGTCACAAACTATTGTTAGACGTGAGAAAATGCTTGTTAAATGGTTCAGGTATGAGACTAGAGGTCATTTATGCTATTTATCATGCTAGACAAATGAGCTTTAATAAAACCACCTAAATAAACGAACAGAATTCAAGTAAATCGTTGACCAAAAATAACTCCATGTAAATAAGTATACCCAACTTTTTTTTTTCATTTTTGATGAAGTATACTCAAACTAGTTGTGTAGTGCATATGTGATAATCTGATACGAGCTAACTTGGGAACCAAGAAAAACAGAGAGCAAGAACAGATGAAGAGGTTCGCAGAGAGAAGAGAGAAAGGTCAGGGAGGAAGAAGCTAAGCCCCTTAGCAGAGAGCTAGCTGAGAGATTTCATTAACAGGACACATGTCCTAGTTAGTTAGACGACTCCTTCCTCAGCTACACCCATACACACCGTTTCATATTTTGCTACTAATAAAAAACAAACACTAACTTCTAACAAATGAGCAATTGTACCCTAGGACTTGGTTCTGGCCACATCATAATCTACCGAGTCGAATCAAGCAAAAAACGGAGAAAAAAGGAAACACTAATGAATATTTGATGGTTTTATCCACACAGTATAGCTAAGAGGTTAGTTGGTGTTTTATATAGTTGTGAGGACCTCTGAAATCATCGCCAATACTTTAACAAGCATGATTATGTTAAACTAGAAAGAACTTTAAGAGGAAAGAGATGCCTTTTAGAAACAACATATTCTCAAGTTGTAAGAGAAAGAAGGCTAGATATTTTCTTTATAGAGAATTTGATAGAAATCATTTGTCTTTAGCACACTGTGAAATACCGAGTTGGATTTGGGATCAAACAGAAGTACTCAAAATCTCAATTACAAACTCTCAACATACTTTCAAGAGACTGAGTCTCACAAATAGTCCTTAACCTGCTTCCCTTTAGAGGTTCAACGTATACAAACAGAAGCACAAGTCCATGACTAATAGGGAAATTTTAAGCAATAAGAGCGAGAAAAAAAGCTAGTATAGAACTAAATTACTAGAAGATAGAAAGAAAACGTCATTCACATTTGAAATGTAATTAAACTCAACTAGTTGGGATAGTCACATGGGTGATTATTTGATTAATTTGTATTCTCTTCTTTGCTAGTTTGAAGAGAAATACATGTATATTAAATAAAAGATGAAAGTTTTTTTATCATGCATTTGTGTTATAATATAAATCACTTCAAGCAGAGCAGAAAAGTATATCTAACCTGAGACAAAGTGTTCCCTCTGCTCTGTAATGCAAATAGTGCACCCCTTGCATAATTTCCCCAGCAACATTCTTCCATCAATGAGTTATCAGCTTCACTTTTCTTAGCTGAGTGCCTTGGACTTTGTATTTCATCAACCCTGTAAAGTAAGGATCACATTGAATCTTAATGATGTTCCAGATGTAGAATTTGAAAAGCATCTGCGATAAACCATTGCAATATTTTGAAGCAAGTACAAAATAGAAAGCCATTATTTTTCTTTTAAAAAGGGACTGGAGCTGACTGGCTTTAAATTTATGACTTATACATTAAATGAAAAGGACACAAAATCTAGAATTCATGAGAAGAAATATTAGTCATGTGAGCTTCGATATTTTACAAGTTACCATCGAACCCCAACAAAGAAATTAAGCAACAATTTCTGGCGTTTAGGCAAAGAAAGAGGTAAACAGATCGTTCAAGAGTCTAAGATGCCTGAACATTTTAGTATTAACTTTAGGTGCTCCTAGCATTTCCAGAAAAATACAGCAGAAGGATAGCTTCTTAACTTCATTTGTGGGCAATTAAATTCACGGAAGCCAATAACTTTTCTCTTGAAAACTTTCCCAGTCAGCCTAGCAACTAGGTTGAACTTAGGCGTGTTCATTAGCAAGAAAAAAAAGATCCCCTCTAAAATAAATCTTCTCCTCTCACAAACTTCCTATCTATACACAAAAAACCCATAATATTTTCCTTCATGTTTTTCTAAAATGAACTTGCCCAGGAGGCCAAGATGTAGAAATATGTCAGTTCACTAAATTCTTTTTCACTTCTGCTAATGTCTGGAAGATACAAACATGCTCTTTTCTTTTGTGAGTGGACCAATACATTTTGGTCTGGATGTCTCAACTATTTAGTGGATATAGCTTCAGTTACTACATTGATGCCAGATTACTTGAAATCAATAATGATCTGGTGAACAAAAGGGATGATGGAGCTGCCATGCGATTATGACAAAAATAGGATTTACCTGTTGGTACTCGGTATATTTGGCTTCCTAGGAAGGATGCTCCTCAGCTAGGGGGTGATTGGCAGAATCAATATGGTTTTCATAAAAATCAGGAATCCTTGGATCTTGTGACTGGCCATGCAGAGAAGAAACTGGTATAGTACCAAAAGTGGATAAAACCAAAGAGGAGAATGGTAAAGCTCAATGATGGACAGTGAAAGCAGACGCCTAAGCTGGAACTGGAATCTTTATAAGGAAGTAGAAAGTAACTTAGTAACAGCACGTAGCCAACCGTTGTAGAAAGGGGATGAGATCATCAGAGTAAACAAATTGGGCCCTCATGTTCTTCAGCACAGTGTAAAATGTTGTCACTATGCTTTTACATGAATTAAATTGTTGATGATGATGATGATGCTGATGATGAACTAAATTAAAAAGACACAGTCAGATCCCACAAACCTTACCTTTCCCTAAGATTGAACCATTAAATCATGCTTAAGTTATCAATAAGAGCAGAATTTAAACTTTTTATTCACTTTGTGTTCGTTGATTGGACAAACATTTCAGATACAAGACACTAAACAAATACTAAAACAATGTAAATACAATCCATAAGACCAACTGTAGCATTCTTTTGATCTTTTCCCTGCCTATTCAGTGCCAAAGAAACATTAAAAAGACACAAGGGCATATGTAAACCAGAATTAAATTCATCAAAAAGAATATTACAAAATGATTAAAAAACAGCAAATAAGCCCCATACCTGAACCTAACTTCTCCTCTAAATTGACCTGAAGAGAGTATGACCTACAACATGATTTAAGATGTTCGTTTAGAAAGAAGGAAGGCAAAAGATTAAACTACAACAAATGTATTTTTATAGGTTCCAGCATTAGAGAGTTAGCGGAAGCTGACTACGCAAGGGCACATGTCAGTTGATTCTTTAATTAACTTGTAACGGTTGGTCAGCATTAAGTGCTGGTATCCTACTCTAACAATTCAAATGATTGAAGCCTACTAGATAACCGAGACAACCATACTGTCAAAATACCTAATTCAAATAGTATCACTGTTGTTCAATCTCAAGTTACTAGTACATACAGTTACAGGTCCTTTAAGAGAAACACAGGACTTTCTTCTACTGAATAGCCCTACTATTAGCAGGCATGCACATGCTGACAGGAACTTAGAAAAGAAAGTTATTTCATAGATGAATCCAATCCCAAAAAAATTGAACGAATCCTGCCATGTACAACTACAAAATATCATGTGACTAACTACATAACAAAATTCTCTCTGCAAAGAGGCATAAGCTTTCATATGAATAATGTTGTGCAATTGTAAAGCTCACTTGGGTGTCCCCGGATTGCACAAATCCTAATAGAACTCCCTTATCAATGGTCATAGCTGAAACAGTGCCACCCTGTAAGCAATCCGCAAAAAGCCTTAAAACCATATATCAAGAAACCAAAATCGATTATAAGCTAGATCACAATGCACAGACTACCAACCAACCTGATGATCGATATGAGCTCCCAAGGGACAAATCCTGTATGGGGAAACAGCTACACGAACTTCCACCGCGTTTCTCCCAGACATTTCAGCAACTTTCTTTCTGATCTCATCCAGCTGCAAAACAGTCAAGAAAACATTAGAGCTAGCATTTGCCGGAAAAAGTCGAAGCAAACAACGAAGACGCATGGAACTATTCAATCAAGTAGAAAAACCGGCAGAAAGGCACCGCCATCATTTCAATTGGCAAAAGAATTAAGAAGAACTGAAACGTAAATCAATCAGAGAAGCGTGGATAGGCGAGAATTGAAGCGTGCCTCCGCCGTTGTAGGCCATGGAGAAGAAGTCCCGCCCATGAAAAGCGCTTCGCCGTGGCAGTTCAGATCCGGAGGTTGTTTCCGATTTTCGCTTTACGAAGCTCTCATTTTGTATCACCGACAACAGTGACAAGTGAGCTTGCATTTCAACAGCACACCATCTTGAAAGGAAAGCGACGTAAATTGCTCTCTAATTACTAGTACTAGTATTATTTATTTTCATTTGGTTCTGGTCGGCCGTCCACCCGAAACCAGGTTTCGAAAGATCAAAATCAAATTTAATCATCAAAGTATCCAATATTGTTCGATGTAGCCCTCCCTGATTTTGACCCACGGAACCTCTTCACCGGACCTCTCCGTCTTCTCCATTCCTCTACTGCAACCCCACTCAACGGGCAACCACTCCTCCTTTGACAATGACGACAGAGCCAACCTAATCAACCCCGCCGTGAAAAACCCAGAACCACCCTTCTGTTGCAACAGCCTTGGGCCAAGCGCCACAATCCCGGCACAACAGCGATTTCAAAAGAAATCGCCGGTTATGTCCCCGTTCCAATGGGGATTAAAAGGGTATTGCTTATGTGGCGTACCACTCGACTATTATGTGCACATTAACTTTATAAGCCTAACAATAATATAACCCTAAACTCTATAATTCATGCACTTTAAAGCCCTCCCATTGCTTTTCAAGAAAAGGAATGCTTTGCAATTTTGTTTGGAACTTCAAAAATTGATACATTTTTTTTTTTTAAATTTAGTTAAATTATTTTATTCAAATATCTCTAACATTTCATCATTTATTACTTTAATTTTTTAATAAAATTAATTATTTTGAGAGGGGTGGGTGCTAATAATGGGGGTATTTTTTACCAAAAACAATTATTCCCTCTATTTCTTAATCTATATATAATACTAATACAGGACCCTCGCTCCTTTAAGGAGCTCCTGGTGATGACACGTCAGCAACAAATAGGGTCCACACCACACAATCCGTCAAGAAAACAAAAATTCACTCTTTGGAAATCGAACATTAGTTCTCTAACTGTATAAATCAAAACATTATGCACTGGACCGTTAATTTAATTTATGTCAACTTTTATCATCTATCCTAATAAGTGAAATATTTTCTCAAATGTTATTCTTCCCAAATTTCAAATAATACTCATAGTCTTGGAAAATCTATATATAATACTAATACATGACTCTTCCTCCTTCAGTGAGCTTCTGGTGATAACACGTCAGCAACAAATAGGACCCACACCACACAATCCGTCAAGAAAATAAAAATTCACTCATTGGGAATCGAACCTTAGTTCTCTAACTGTATAAACCAAAATATTATGCACTGGGCCGTTAACTTAATTTATGTCAACTTTTATCATATATCTTAATAAGTGAAATATTTTCTCA
>JBBYHH010121168.1:0-14625 GCA_038382905.1 Daphne laureola
GTAAAGATGAAATGATAGATATTGATTCTGAATTGCTTATGTGATTGTTCAGAGCTAGTGTGAGTTGCTGGAGCATCCAAATGAAGACTACCGTGAATATTTACCGGTAGTACACGGAAAAGGATCAGATAAAGTGTTGATTGCTATCATTTTCAGGTAAGGGTTTAACCTTTTTAAATGCGTATTAAGGTAAGGCTTAGTGCCATTTCAGTTGGTTGAGATCAGTCTTAGACCGGTGGTGAGGTCTATGACTGGTTTCATGGTAGCGGTCTCTGTGACCCTGAACCTAATGGGAGTGACACAACGTGTCATGGTTTCGTGTGCCTGCGCGATGACTGAACCCTCTTCTTGTGACACGGTTATTATTATGTGATGGGATTGGTTCTGTGAGTCTTCATGATCACGAACCCTCTGTCTGATGTGTCGTGGTTCATGAGTCTACGTGACCCGAACCTTCTGCTTATGAAACAATGTGTCATGGTTCTGTGCATCGATATGACCACCGAACCCTCTGTATTTGTGACACAGATATTGTTATTGATTGATTGATTGATTGACGGTGGTTTTAAAGGGTCTTAGGCCCTCGCTGGTACCATGCGCACTGTTAATGTTCTAACCTCTCGTGGTATGAAAGAAGACCACAGAGGGCCACCGTAATGGGTATAATGGAAAGGAAAGGATAATGTGCTTTGCATATACGCATTCATGTGCATCATGGTTTATGTAGGACATTGCATTAGTATAGTGCATCTTGTCATACTAACATTGTCATTCCAGGTAAATCGTGAAGAAAATGTTTATTTCTACCTAAACCCTTACCGAGCTCTCTCGGGAACTCACCCCTTTCATTATAACTATCTTTTCAGGAGCTTATAGTGTTGGACCCCAGAGCTTTTTGCTCGGTCCCATTGTGATTGTCTGTAAAGGTATTGTTAGCTCCTTCTAATTGTTCTGACTATTGTTAAAGGGAAAGGGTGGGGTGAGCCTGATAGAGAAAGTATGTGTAATATGGCATAAAGGTCAAATGGGTAAACGGATTGTGAAATGGAAAAGTAAGTAAGAAAGAAAATGGTTATAACGAGAAACAGAAAGATATGTCAGTAATGTGAACGGAAAATGAAAGTTATGGGAAATGGAAACATGATTCTGATATCTGTTATGCTAACGGGATGATGGGTTTTTCTTCTGGATTTTCTGGACGAGCACTATATGTATATATGTGACTAACGGTTAACATTTATATTCTTTTCATGTATTCAGCAGCAGCGGCTATATTAGGTGCTAAAGTTGGGATCCTGCAGATCCGAACACCGATATTGAGTGGTATTACCTACTGAAAGATGACTTTGTAGGTGTAGTTTGCATGCATACATGTAGAATCGGATATGTGATTAAGTATACTCATGTAATGTTATGTTTGTTGATGGGTGAAACGGATTACTAAGGGAATGAGTTATTGATGATGTTCATTATGGAATTTCTTTAATGTATGTTTATTTTATCGGTGAGCCTCTGCCCGGTAGTGAAAGGGCAGACTCTTTTCTGGTACATCTGATCTGAGCAGAGCTCAGTATATCTGTACATATTATGAATTGTGAAACGCAGGTACAAGAAAGGTAGCAACTTGGTTTGTTGAATCTCATAAACATGGACCTGAAAAGTGGTTTAAACCCACATATTGGCTCCGCAATACGGGAATGATTGTTTAGTTCACCGCCGCCCTTCCGACCCCGCGACCACTTCCCGCTGGGCCGTGTAGTGAAGGGGTTGGTGGTGACATCTTGGGTGGAGTTTCATGACTTGATCCCAAATAAAAACACATATGTGAGTCGACTCGATATAAAATGAAGCTGTCGTAGCATACTTCGAAACCACTTCCTCGATAATGGCCAACAACTCTCAGAAGAACTCTCGTTCTTCCATGTAAATTTATCCTGACTTGTTTCTGAACAACTTATCCCTTCTCAAGACAAACCGCGAGATTATACTCCTTGGCAGCATGCTCTTAAAATTCTAACTTGCAAATTCAGAACGGAAGGGTGGTAAACCAACCAACCCTATAACCTCAAATTTCCTCGTTGTTAGAATCTTCACTAGGAAGTAACCATGTTTCCTATTTCTTGGGCAAGTCACAATTTCATCAATGTGATCTCACAACCAACTCTTGGATAGGGTCCAGGATCCTGATTCTTGAATTTCCAAGTACTCCATAACTGTTGATCTCGTACGCCATTGACCGAAACCTGATTCAGATAATACTCGAAACACTTCGATAGTGTAAAGAGCAAGACTCATCTTCAAACTTATATGATAGAAGTGGTTAATACTCGATGTGTCACATGGCTACAAAAATCCAATGTAAGGTTACTATTGCAGACATAAATTCTAATCTTCCTGACTTGAGCGAAGATGGCCGATACTTGTAAGTTTCCAGCTTTATCAACTCTCAGTAAAAAAATTTTAGAAAAATTCAAAAGTGTCCAAATATGGTTCCGTTAATTTTCCCTTAAACTAGACACATGAAGCTACAGTCATAAACAATTTCATATCAAATCACCAAAGGGGTCAATACATGTTTTAGAAATGATTCCAGTCAAAATCTGTTGTCTTTCCTGGGAGAGAGCTTAGTGTCTAGCTCAAGTTCACTTCACGAACTAGGTCTACGGGTTGAAATAAGTCATGGAAATTTAACCTAAGCTAGTAGACTTAGTTGGAAATCTTCCTGCAAAGTTTCAGATCCAAAGGCCTCTTGCAACCCGAACAAATCATGGCAGACCTAATGGCGCATCTTTTCATCGATTAACTATCTACTATATTGACACACTCGAATCACCGTCTTTCAGGAAGGAGTGGTAGTTTAGACTATCATCTAGGGCCTCTTAGTGGATCTCATCCTTCGGGCGCATCTTGTTACTCCCCGAGTTAATTGTCGGTATTTTTACACAGTAACCACAGACAGTACCGAGTCCTAGGAATCGCTGGTACTCTCTAACGTAGCTAACTAATCTTAAATGCCTCATTGATCTTTTTTGTATCCTCGTAGTTTCTCTGATGTTTGAAGCTGATGTAGAATACAAATATTCCTCTTCGGATTATTCTGTTGATTTGTGTGTGTCATCGTTGTGCTTGGCGCCTGCATCTTTGTGTTGAGTTATTGCTGGATGTGCTGGATCTGACTGGCGTCATCTTCTCGATAGCTTGTACTATGGTTTTCAATGGGGCTTGATAAAGATCCTGGGTGGCATCCCCGATGCGGTACCCAATGACTGGTGTTAAGGCTCTACTTGGTCTTTTTCACACGTTTGTGAAAATTCCTATACCTATGCGTCACTATCGTTTTTACAACTCTAATTCATATAGATCGGGATTCAATAATTTCCACTTGTACCCGATCTGCCGGAACTATCGGCACCTCTGATCATTCCCTGATATCTCGAATCTCTCCCGCTAATCTGGGGTCGGGAGGGTACAACTTAACTATGTATCTCTTTCATCTTACTCAGGATGGCCTTCTGCACTACATCATGTTAAGTTGTGACACCCAAAGCTATCACATTTCTCCTGATCTCTGATCACGGGCCTCAAATAGCGTATCTGACCCCTCACTCACAAAATAAGTGGGAGAACTCTTCTCACCTCATACCAGGGTCTCACTATCCCCCTTGATCAATCCATGTATTGCTCGAACCAGCCATCCCTTTCCACCTATTTTACGTTCGGTCACGTAGGTTGAAGCTGGCTAGTGAAACTATTTCCTCGGATAGGAGGCCCAGCCTCACCATCAAATGGTCCATACTAATAAACCAAGACTCAGCAACCTCCAGCCCTACCTTACTGGTAAATCTAGAGCTACAGTACACTCAACTTGAAATCTACAGGCTCCATAGGTGCCCTCGGAGTCATCATGATCTTTATCTTGATGACAACGGTCTGGTCATTGATATTTTTCCTCTTGGTGACGATCCTATATAAAATGTTCGGGTCTAACCTCTGATTGCATCCTTCGAACATGAGGGTATCCTATGTCATCATACTCATCATCTTCATAACTTAGAACTCATAACTACTTGATAGTTCCAACACCATTCAACATAGTAGTAGTACGCATATCAAATTGTTCCAGCCCAGTGGCTGCGCTCTCAGACTCATTTTTAAAACTATTCTGAACCGGCGGATCTACGTTCATCCGCAGGTTGCCATGTCCTCTTTCAGCCCCGACACTATTCATAAGTGAACGTATCAGCTCGAGTATCTCTATCAGGTTCTCTGAACCTCAAAAATCTATTAACCATATTCACAATCAGGTTCTTAAAGGTGATCAAATGATCATAGAACCTCTCAACCTGGGAGTTAAAATTCCTGTGAAAACCTACTCACTTAGTTGATCAATTCATATTAGGTTCACATATCTAATAAAAAATGATTACAGAACCTTAAAAACACTTAATTGATCAACTCACATTCAGGTTTGTCAAACCTGTGGATCTAGTTGTCATTGTGGCCGTAGCTACCTCAGGTTCCGTCATCTTCTTCTTTAATTCTATGAATGAATGGGATCAATGTCCCCCAATATCTGGGTGTAAGACTCGCCACCGGTCAGTGTTCACCATATCATGTAATTCCATATAGAAAGATCACGACTTAATGGTTTACTTTCAATAAAGCAAGCAACAGTATTTTCTATGGCTCTGTAGTGTAGATGTAATGCATGATGTATACTACAAAAGAAGAATAAGAAGAATCGAAATTCCGGCAGGAACTTTCTGCTCGACTAACTTTAATTTCAGACGTCCACTTCCTTAATGGACAAGTGTGGCGTGATTTCCATTTTACCTAAAATTAAACCAAGCCTTAGTTTATATTAAGCATGTTTAAACTTGACCGCCCGTAGTCCCACTTCCTGATTCCAAGCCAGTCCATAAAAGAAGTTGATCAAGCTCCTCATGAACCATCTGGAAACCAATTAGTGAAACGAGAGTTGTCCGCCTAAACATACCTAATATAAATATGGCTATGATACCAAGTTGTCACCACTATGAAAACCGGTTATGACCCTTAATTGGGATTAGTGGGCAATTTCGTCTAATTTTCCAAAATATGCATTTTGCTCCCTAAACCAAATTTTGGTAAAATGACTCGGGACTCACATATACTGTGAAATCCCATGGAATGGACCTCAAATTAATTCCCGGAACATGAGAATCATTAGAAAACATGTTCCTGCACATTTAAAACTGAGTCCCGATAATTGTGAAATTTGACCTCTGGGCAATTCTTCTCAGAAAATTACCATCCGCCTGAGGTGACTGTAACAAATTAAAACCTCCACTATAAGTAATTTGTGTGCATTTCATGACTCGATGTCAAAATTGTGAATTATGGAAATTAACTTCATAATTACACAATTTTTCATGTCCAAATTAATTTTTGTGCTAGGATATCTCAGGCATTAGGGAAAATTGGAGAATTAAAACTATGTTCGAAGGTAAAAGGGTAGAGTGTTGAGGTTGCTATTAACACATTGATAACAAACTCAATAGTTAGAATTATTTTTACCGTTAAAGGAAATTAACCAAATAGTAAACAATATTCTACCCTTAGGTATAAAAGGACAATCTCTCGAAAGAGGAAAGGTTCATCTGATTAAGTGCAATCACAATCCCTCGCTTTGTGAAAGAAATCACTTTCATTCTTAGAATACCTTCCTTTCGGTAACTGAAACCTAGCTTTTCTCTTTGCCTCTATATATTCGTAAGACACTCAAGCCATTCTCACACATCCAAGCCTCTAAACTTATCTAAAGTTTCACCGTTCACTCTTATGTCAAGATCTCAAATGGCCAACCCTAACCAAGTTATCAATGAGTTTCTTCTTTGTTACACCCACCCCGGATGTATTTATTTTCTGATATAATTTTCCCGAAGGTTGGTTTGTAATTTACCGGGACTTTGTGACAATTATGTATTATGTTACTCATAAATGAAATAAATGTCCCGATGAGCTATTTGGAGGCAATCGTGCGGAATTATATAGAATTATAACATTTTATAAGCCTCGGACCATTTTTCTAAAAATTAGATTCGGAGGGTAAAATGGTAATCGTTGGAAAACAAATTGTCAGAAAGATTATATGTTGGGCTCTTAATGGGCCGGTGGTTAGGCCTCACAATTGAACCTAAATGGTCTCTTGTAATGGCTTAATAAGTGAGTGGAGTAATTTTCTAAGGTTAATATTAGTTATGGAAATTAAAAGTAACTAGAAGCCATGTGTTATGAGATCAATGGTAATCTCATAAAGTAGATTCTCATCTAAGGGTGGTAATTCACTTGGAAGAGGATAAGTATGAGACTTATCTCAAGAATTATCATTTAAATGAATTAAAGTTGGTGAAAAAGGAGTTAGTCTTGGTTAAATAAGGCTAAAGAGGTTAGTAGTAAGAGAAGTAACCAAAATACAAAAACATACTACCTCTTTCTCTCTATTGTTCGCCGGATTTGGGAGGCTCCAAGGGTGATATTTTTAATTCAAGTTTTCTTCATCCAAGCTCTTTAGATCAAGAATCAAGCAAGGATTAGTAAGGTGAGGATGGTTCTTAATTAATCTTTAAGGTTTTAAGCTTGATTCATGGATTAAGTTCTCTCTTCTTTTCTTCTTTGGAGACGAAACTAGGGAGGCATTTTTGGTGATGTTAGTGCAATCTCTACTCATTCCTAGCCTCTAAATCCAAGTATTACCAAGGTAATGATAATCCTTTGTGGTTTCATTTGAGTTAGAAGGATGAATTTGAGTTAACCCACTCTTTTTCTTCCTCTCTAGTGAAACCGATTTCGGAGGGTGGTTTTGTGACTTTATCCTTCAACACATATCTCTAAGGTGAGCTTACATTTAAGCTATGAGATGGATATTCATAAACATGTTTGAAGGAAACCATGTTCTTGAGAAAGTATGTTGATTTGTATGTTAAAGCATGTCCATGTTGCTTTGGGAGCATGACAAGGATGATTTGTGTTTGGTTGAACATGAAAAATATGTTGGATGCTTTGTTCTTGTCATTGCCAAAAATAAGGAGTAGTTTTGTGTGTTGAAGTTGGTTGGTTGTTTTGTTGAGAAAAGAATGTTAGAAACATGTTTGTGATGTTTTAAAGTTATGGTTAAATTTAGAAATTATTTAGTGAAGAAAAAGAAGAATGCCGAAAGTCAAGTGGATTTTTGGGTGATGAATTTTTTGGTGTTAAGTGTTGATTAAATGGATTAGAATGGTGATTTGTTAAGTAAATTGAAAGTTGGTGATTCAAAAGTAAAGTTGGATCAATTTTGGGTAAAATTGAAAGATGGGCCGAAACTAAGGGAGTTGGGCCAAAAATCTGGGTTGGCCGAATTGAAAAGAAATATTTTGGAAAAAATATTTGGTGATTAAATGAAGTTTTGGTGAAAGAATAAAGTTAAGGGCTAAAATGAAAGAATGGATGAAGTTTGGATTAAAAGTGCGAATGGGCCGAAAGGTTGGGCCCAAAACCGAAACTTAAAGGATTTTTGGGAAGTATAGAGTTTTATGGAAAAAGTATCATTTTTATGGATTAAAATGGAGAAGTATGGAAGTAAATAAAGTATGAGGATTAAAATGACACTTTTGGAAATTTTAAGGTTGTAATTGCAAGAAAGCTGGAAAATTGGGCCTTGGGCCGAAATTGGGCCTTAATCACCGAATTTAAGTGAATTATTTATTTGGGTTGAAAAAGTTAAAAAAAATGGAATTTTTGTAACTTTATAAAAGTTTTTGGTAAAATTAGACCTTTGGTGAAAGTATTGGTGACTTGTGCAATTTAAAGAAAGGTTAAGGTAATTTCACTAATTAAGTGAAAAACCTTGAATAATGGACATTTTGGGAAATTTTGGCATTATGTGGAATTATGGGCCAAATTATAAGTTCCTAAAAAGGTTAGGGGTTAAAAGGGTAATTATGGAGAAAAGAAAGAAAAGTTAGCTACTTTAATCTATGGAATAATGTACTGACCCTTTAGTCATAAAGTTGTCACCTTATGTGAATTATGGATTATAGTGAACATTTGGGAAAAGTTCAAGAACTAAGACATTGATTAATTGATAAAGTATATTGAGTAAGGAATTTTAGTTAGAAACAAAAGTTCAATATGTTTTGTTAAAAATCAGATTAGGTTGTGATATTACCGGGGATATCTGGGGGGTCGTAGGAGCTTCAGTAGATAATTCCGATTATCGAGGTAAGGGTTCAACTTTCTTAATATACATTATTCGGATGAACACAGTGTATATTAGGCTAGTTGAGGCAAGTCCTGGGCTGGTGGTGGGGCCGTTGACTAGTCTTGTAAGCATGTCTAGTGGTATGCAGGTCCTTTACTTAAAGCACTTATGCATTATGTTATCAGGATTATTTCTGCTTCAACTCAGTTCGCGGTCATTTTGACCAATTCAGTTTTGATACGACTTTTTTCGTGTGGTACCGTGGCCCCTCGCTGGTACCATGCGATTATTGTATTGATTACCCAGCTGGTTAGGCTCCGGCCATCGGGTCCCCTTATTGTATCGGTCGGTATGCTGGGCAGCAGACACCGGACCTCATTGTATTGCTAACATTTATTGCAGGTTTCCGCATTTATTATCCACTAGATATGCTCTTTCCCTTACTGAGTAAGGACTCACCCCCTTATTGATCATCTTTTTCAGGAGCTACTGATCAGCAACCAGTGGGTTAGTCCGCGCAGTTGATATTGTTTGGTACCTTAGGTACATATTGTTATTCCTGATCTAGATTTATGTTTTGCGGGGGTAGTCCCGATCGGTCTATTGTATTGTGTACGAGTATGAAACTGGAATGACTAACGGTTTTAACTTTTGTGGTAACAGTAGCAGCGGTAGCGCTTCAGAGTATGTATTCCGTATTTAGTATTTTGGCTCTGTAGGGTAGCATGCATGCACATACATCAGATAACTGTATATTTTGTGGAACTCCGCACCCAACAAAGTGAGTGGTAGTTCCTCTCTGATGTATAACTTTAAATTCTGTATTATCCCGCAATATTTCTGTAAAACCACTAACGTGTTTCCGGGTGCAGGTTTAGGCTATAAGTAAAATAAAATGCCTTAAAACCTGAATAAGGCATTAGAAACTTAAGTTTGGAAAAAGTTTTAAAAATGGGCGGGTTTTGGGACCGCTACTTTTGATGAACTTCGTTCCGACATCACCAGTTGCCTCGATTAACCACTTCAGCACAATTTCTGACAAGTATCACGGAGGGGTGGTGACAAGTTGGTATCACGATCGCTCTATTGTAATGTGTAAGAGTATGAAACTGGAACGACTAACGATTTTAACTTTTGTGATAACAGTAGTAGCGGTAGCGAGCCGCTTCTTGGTTATCGCCGCTTCAGAGTATGTATTCCGTATTTAGTATTTTGGCTCTGTACGGTATTATGCATGCACATACATCGGATAAATGTATATTTTGTGGAACTCCGCACCCAACGAAGTGGGTGGTAGTTCCTCTCTGATGTATAACTTTAAATTCTGTACTATCGCGTGATATTTCTATAAAACCACTAACTTGTTTCCGGGTGAAGGTTTAGGCGGTAAGTAAACTAGAATGCGTTAAAACCTGAATAACGCGTTAGAAACTTAAGTTCGGAAAAAGTTTTAAAAATGGGGGGGTTTTGGGAACGCAACTTTCGACGAACTCCGTTCTGACGTCACCAGCTGCCTCGATTAACCGCTTCCGCACAATTTTCGACAAGTATCACGGAGGGGTGGTGACAAGTTGGTATCAAAGCCTAGGTTAGCGCTAGGTATGGCTAGACAAGCCAATCTTGATTCACTAGTTAATCTGGGCAATTTTTATTAAAAGCTTATCTACCTTTTACTCCAAATTATGTGTTCATTAGGTAGAATTAGGATTGGTTAGTTTAACCCTATCCAACATAATCTATGGGTTTTTAAAAAGTTGGTTTAACAGAAATCGCGCTAAGTGTCCAAAAAGGAAATGGACTTAAAAGAGAGCATAATTGGAAACTTGCATAATTGGATAGTTATACATCATGATATTGCATGCATATTACAGAGCCATTAGAAATACCACTGTTACTAATAAGTAAGTTAACCGTTTGTCATACACCTTTGAACACGAATTTTAGATATGGTTAGGACTCACCACGGTAGAGTTCTACACCCAGAGCTCTGCGAAGAGGACCCCAAGCCGATGGATAGGCCGGGGCAGAGACAGAGGAGGGATCACGGACAGCCAGCGTAGCCCGGTCCGATACCGCCACCGGAGTCACTCAGGTCCTTGATCAGATTAGGGCGATATTGACTACCAGCATAGCCGGAGCTGCCGCACAGGGCAACCTGAGAGGACGGGTGTCGCAGCACGCACCTCATAGTGGGGCTGATGATACAATTAGGTCTGGGACTTACATCACTGTGGACTACAGTTCTCACCATGACACAGCTTATTTGACTCCTAGTATTGAAGAGGATCATTATATCAGATAAGACGTCACGTAGCCAGTCTCGAAGAGAGAGACGATCACGATCAGCTCGCCAGGGACT
Source organism: Daphne laureola (assembly GCA_038382905.1). Classification (NCBI taxonomy): domain Eukaryota; kingdom Viridiplantae; phylum Streptophyta; class Magnoliopsida; order Malvales; family Thymelaeaceae; genus Daphne; species Daphne laureola. The sequence goes on from JBBYHH010121168.1 coordinate 10,581, forward strand.
ATTCTGATTCTGGTGATGTGAGGGAGAGCAAGAGACCCTGCATGGGACGAGATATTGGATCTGATGTTCTGACTATTCTAGAGCATTTCCAGCACATGGCCCCGCCCAAGGTTTCAGGCAAGGGAGGACCAGAGATAGCCGAGTCCTGGCTTACTGAGATGGAGAGATTGCTGGATGAACTGCAGTTCCCTTCGAGGGAGATGGTTACACTTGCTACCTTCAGCCTGAAGCACCTTGCTTATGTATGGTGGAAGCCAGTGATGAAGGACAGATGATTCAAGTATAGAAGGAAGGGATGAAAGGACCCTGGAGTATGATGGGAGAAGTTCACTACTCTCTTCCACGATCGATGGATTGCCTATACAACCCACGAGAGCTGTATAGCCGAGTTTGATGTCTTAGTTCAGGGGAACCTGTCAGTTACCGAGTATGAGCACCGGTTCAACAAATTTGTGCAGTATGTACGATAGTATAATGACATGGAGGAGGAGAATACGCAGAGGTTTATCAGGGGGCTGAGACCGGAGATCAGCAAGTACCTAGTGACATTGGGTCTCACTACTTATCATGAAACCGTGCAGAAGCCCTCACTGGTTGAGAGAGAGGAGCAGCGTAGCAGACCAGCACCTTCCCAGCCTCAAACAGGTGGGAAGAGTTTAGGATATCTGTGATTCAGTAGGAAGTCTAGGAAGTCTAGTAAGTCCGACAAGTCAGGAAGATTCAGCAGGGGTAAGGGGACTACTGAGACATACCCAGAGTACTAGTTCTGTGGCAAGCGTCATTTGGGAGAGTTTTACCGACAGGCAGGGCGCTGCCTTATTTGTGGATTTACAGACCACTAGGTTCGAGACAGCCCAGATCAGCACAGACAGGAGGCGCAGGACAGCCCAGATTTCAGTAGAGGGCCCAGTCCAATGTACCTCAGGGTTGCGGTGCACCACAGGGCAGCCCCAAATTTTATCAAGCACGCCAGCCACCTCCACCCCCGCCAGCTCAGCGGACTACACAGCCTGGATGAGTCTTCGAGATCAAGAAGGTCGGGATGTCTCAGTAGGGAGCGTTAGCAGGTATCATCCTTTTAAATAATGTACCTGTTAATGCATTATTTAATACCAGTGGTTACATATCTGCTATTTCTGAGAGATCTGCAACATCTCTAGTATTGCTTGTCACCTATACGGGGAATGTAGTTATGGTCTGCACTGCTAGTAGGACATGTTTGTATTCAAATGCGATGTCATAAGAGTGTATTTTGAGTATCAGGCATCATCAGATTCAGTCAGAGCTACTGATCTTGGACACATCCAAGTATGATGTGATATTACGGATGGACTGGTTATCTCAGCATGATGTGAAGATTGACTGTGCCAAGCGACAGATCCTATTTTCCGGGGAGGTCATGCCAATTAACTATCCACTAAAACCAGTCGAGCAGAGCATAGAGCTGAGTGTGTTGGAGCATATCCTAGTAGTCAATGAGGAGGAATACTTCGGCCTCAACGCTACAGGTACGCGTATGGAGTTAGAGAAAATTCCTGTTATTCGATACTTTCCACAGGTTTTTTGGGAGGAACTGCCAGGGATGCCACCTAAGAGGGATGTCACTTTCAAGATTCAGTTACAGCCTAGAATAGTTCCCATCTCTAACCCACCTTTTTGAATGCCGATCATTGAAATGACAGAATTGAAGAAATAGTTGGATGAATTGCTAAAGAAGGGGTTCATTCGACTAAGTACGTCACCATGGGGTGCCCCGGTCCTATTTGTGAGGAAGAATGATGGAACCCTATGACTGTGCATCGACTATCATTGGTTGAATGTGGTGACCATCAAGAACAAGTACCCCCTACCGAGGATCGATGACCTGTTTGATCAGCTCAGAGTATTGAAAGTATTCTCGAAGATTGATCTACGGTCAGGGTATTTTCAGATGAAGGTGAAGGAGGATGACATTCCAAAGACCGCATTCCACACCCGGTACTGTCATTATGAGTACACAGTTATGCCTTTCAGGCTGACCAACGCCCCGACAGCATTCTTGGCTTTGATGAACAAGGTGTTTCACCCCTACTTGGATTCCTTCATGGTTGTGTTTATTGATGATATCCTGATTTATTCCCCCGATGAGGACACACACCAGGAGCATCGGAGGATCATCTTGGAGACATTATGGAAGAATCAGTTGTATGCGAAGTTCTCCAAGTGTGATTTCTGGATGCGCGAAGTGTCATTCCTGGGGCATGTCATCAACGAGCATGGGATTTCAGTTGATTCTGAGAAGGTAAGAGCTGTCCAGGACTCGAAGCATCCTCAGACAGTTAAGGATATTCAAAGTTTCCTAGGATTAGTCGGTTATTACCGCAGATTTGTACGGGATTTTCTGTGTTAGCTTCACCAGTGACTCAGCTAACCAAGAAGGGTCAACCATTTATATGGACTGAGGATTGTGAGAAGAGCTACCAGGAGCTGAAGCAGTGATTGACAGATACCCCAATTCTGACTTTGCCCGACCTGAAACAACCTTATGTGATTTACACTAACGCTTCACAAATGGGTCTAGGCTGTGTGTTGATGCAAGATGGTTATGTGATTGCTTATGGGTTAATGCAGTTCCGACCTCATGAGAAAAATTATCCGACACACGATTTGGAATTGGCTGTAGTGATTTACGCCTTGAAGCAGTGGAGACATTACCTGCTGAGCAACAAATTCTAGATTTTTACTGACCGTAAAAGCCTGAAATATTTGTTTACTCAGAAGGATCTCAACATGAGACAACGGCGGTGGCTCGAGTATATGAAGGATTACGACTGCACCATCGAGTACATTGTCGGCAAGGGTAATACAGTGGCAGACGCTCTTAGTAGGAAGTATACGGGCTTGGTCAAAGGTAAAGATACCGAGTGATGGACAGTTGAGACAGATTTGAGAGCTCTATGGCACCGGTGGAGTGCGTGGGAGCAAGAACAAATTTTTTCCTTGACAATCTGATCAGATTGGGTGGATAAGGTTCTAGAGGCACCGAAAAGGGACACCAGTTTGAAGAAGATGTTGGGTGAGGATGCTGGAACACTGCAACCATTATTTAAGTACAAGCACGGTTTTCTATACTTCAAGGAATGCTTGTATGTATCGGACCACCTGACAGTTTGAGAAGAGATTCTAGAAGAAGCACACTCCAGCACACTGAGCATTCATCCAGGGAGCAAGAAAATGTATCATGACCTGCACACACATTTTTTGTGCCCCAGCATGCGCAGGCATATTGCTACATACGTAGAAAAGTGTGCCACTTGCCAATGGGTGAAGGTAAAACACCAGAAACCTGCCAAAACCCTACAGACCCTACCCATCCCAGTAAGCAAGTGGGGCAACATCATAATGGATTTTCTGACCGGATTGCCCCTGACACGTTCACGGCATGATGCAGTATGGGTCATTATGGATAGACTAATGAAGTGTGCACATTTCCTACCGATCAAAGTAACGGACTCCTTGGAGAAGTTGGCCCAATTATACATTCAGGAGATCGTGCGGTTACATGGGATACCAGACTCCATTGTGTCAGATCGAGATCCAGGCTTTACCGCACGATTCTGGACCACCTTTCATAAGGCGCTAGGTACACGACTCCATTTGAGTATAGAGTACCACCCCCAGACAGATGGTTAATCAGAGAGGGTGATTCAGATTCTGGAGGACATGATGCATAGCTGTACACTGAACTTCAGGGGTGAATGGGATCGACACCTGCCTCTTGTGGAGTTTTCATATAACAACAGCTATCAGACCATGATAGGCATGGCACCGTATGAAGCACTGTATGCGCAAAGATGTATGACGCTGTATTAATGGTCTGAAGCATCAGATAGAGAAGAATTGGGCCCCGAGGTCATTGAGGAGACAACAACGAAGATCTGATTGATTTAGGCGCGCTTGAAAACTGCGAATGATCATACCATAGCTTGTGTCAACAAGCGGCACCGAGATTTGGAATTCAATATGGGAGATAGAGTCTGGCTCAAAGTGGCACCTATTCGGGGGA
>JBBYHH010121388.1:0-14622 GCA_038382905.1 Daphne laureola
TTTAGTCACTGTGGATGGAGCGAGTCGGATATATGTGGATCGATTCACCAATAGAGTGGAGCGGGTCATGGAGTGATCCACCACAATGCGGATCGATACATGGACCAAATCACCGTCGCCACCGAACCTCTGCCACCGCCGGACCGTTGTCGGACCTCCGTCGGGCCGTCGTCGGACCTCTAACGGACCTCCGACAGACCGTGGCTGGAACAGTACCGGATCGTCGCCGAAACTCCGCCGAATAGTAGTCAGAACTCTGTCAGATCATCACTGGATCGTAGACGGAACTTCACCGAACCTCCGCCGGAATGTCACGGACATCCTCCAGAGCGTCGACACACACACACACTTCATCAAAAAGATTTTCTTGATTAATGAAAATGGAGCGTCTACATAGATATGAAGAATTACTAGAAATTCACTTTCGCACAAAATCTGCTTTGACAAAAAAATGCAAATTTCATACATTTTGAAAAGAAAAACTTTTAATATCAAATTTAGTGTTTATATTTATGCAGATAAAAGAATATTATAAAATAAAAATATTTTAAAATGGCATATAAAGTTATCATATTAAAAATAAAAAAAATTATCAGATTTGAGCGGGTAGGGTCAGGTTGGATCGGGTCGACTAACGGGTATTCGCTAAAAATGTGGGGCGGGTAGACAGTGGGGCGGATCACGGAATGGATCTCTCTAACTTGCGAGTCCAGTCGGGACGGCCCATCTCTACGAGTAACCGGACCTAATTCATCATTCATGATTCATCAGACAAGACCGACAATCACAATACTAATTAGTTATTAGACGGAGCAAGAGGAGAGGTGGAGATAGGGTTCTTAAGTTAATTCCCTGCGCGCCCCAGTTTCTGGTCGGCGTCCCCTGCCAACTCGTCTCTGTGCGAGCCATCTCCTCGTCCACCGATCCGGAAGCTTCCTTGTATAATGGGGGTTGAGTGCAACTCTGCAACTTTTCCGCTTAAAAGATGCCGCCGCTGCATTGAGGTTCTTCCTGATGACATTTTGGTACAAATTCTGTCCTGCCTCCCTTGCCAATCTGCCGTGACATGCAAATTGGTCTGCAAGCGTTGGCTCTCTCTGATTTCAGCACCCAGTTTTATTAGTTGCTTCATAACCCACCGGCGGCATGCCCAACAACAACATCATGATGATGATGATGATGAGAAATATCGCATCTTAAAAGCTGAGAGGTATTTCTTCTTAACTAGTAGTAATTCGCAACTTCTCAATCCTGACATCTCTTTCAGCTTCCTTCCAAGTTGCACATTAATATCATCATCGCCAGTCGTCTATGACTATGAAATCCGGATCCTTGCATCATCTGATGATTTGTTCTTGTGCTTGCGGACGAGGAGTATCATCATTCCATATTATATCTGTAACCCTTTCACCAAGGAGTGGCTTGAACTGCCCCAACCTCCTCGTAGCACCTCATTTACTCTTTATCGTTGCGTTTTTGGCTTTACCCACAACCCATACTACCACAGTACTGTAGAGCAGCAGCGTGTGGTGCAGGTGAATTCTAGTTGTAGGTTTTGTGTCGTGCGGCTTAAATTTCCAAGATGTACTGAAGCGGGAGCATCTGAGTTTGAGGTGGATATTTTTTCATCTGATACCTGGCAATGGACAACATCTATGATGCACCATTCTTCATGCCCAAGTATACCTTCCTCTTGTATTTCCCGCAATGGATTGCTGTATTGGTTGTGCCAAAATCCTGGACAAGTAATAATCCATGATCCTTACAATAACACGGTTTGCTATGTTGTTGAGTTGCCCCCTCCTGCCACTCCATGCTTGTTCAGTTTCGGTGTATCCCAAGGCTCTCTTTTGGCATTTGACAAATACTCTGATGTTTTACGTGTTTGGGAACTAGAGGATGATGAGGTCTGCAATGTGGGGCATCAACAGCAGCCCAAGTGGAGGTTTGTGACGAGATCACCTCTGTTGAAGTTTTCGACTGCTATCGCTGTCCATCCAGATGATCGAAACATTATCTACTTCTACAGTTCAGGAGGGATCGTCACCTTAAGCTTAAGGACCGGAAAGTTGAAGCATAGATTTGCCCAAGAACTTGTCAGAACAGTCAACGGCAGATCATACCAAGTAAGAAGTTTCAAGGCAGTTAACGTTGAAATGGTTATGTTCAATGCACCATGTTGGCCCACTCCAGTATCTGCACTTCTCAATTCAAGGAGGCTACCTAGCTAGCTCCACTTAAAAGGCCAACTAGTAGTAGATTAGTTTACTGTTAATTTAAGATTTTGGTTTTATCCCCAGTTTGCATCTAACTACTATCACGTACTCTAGTATATTACTGTTATGATTGATATAACTATTTGGCGATGGAGGAAACTGGAAAGTATTAATAAGTGGTTCGTTGGAATGAAATTTCTGAAAGCTTAATGACTAGTATTTCCACATTACATTTTCTTCTTCTTTGAGCTCATTAGCAACATCATTTTCTTTCTCCTCAGATAACTGGGTCTTTCATTTCTGTGTTAAGTTTAACAGCAACTTGCAGATTATGAAAAGTGGGAAGTCACCAATTTTCTGTCATTATGAAATGATTCATATATAGGTTGGAGCAAGAGAACAGTATCACTCATAGTCAACTCCTGATCTTTTCTTTATAGTATGCTATTAAAACTTCCTTTTTGAATTTCATCCCCTATCCGCCATGTGACTTAAAACATGGTCATTTCACTTTGCCTTTGCCATAATCTTTTTGTCAATATAGCCTATGATCATTGGTGGTATATGTAACAAACATTGGTGCTGTCTCTGCTGAGTGTTGAATGCCTTTTTCTAAGTGTTGGAGTTCTAGTCTCCTAATTTATATAGTTGGCTTGGATAGAAAACAATAATCACCTTGACGATATACTGCATTTAGAGTGCTATGTTGTGAATAAAGCTGCTCTTTATGAGTCTTAATTAGTAATAGCTATTGTGATTTGCTTCTTTGTTTTCTATTAGTTCGTTTTTTCAACCTAACACAAGATATGATCATCATACACCTTGCTTATTAAAGCAGCATGGATATGGATATGGATATGTCATTCATATAGTAGCCATCAGGATTCTACTCACAGATGCCATGCTAGCATTCGTTTTCCCCATACATGATTAGCAGACCTCTGATAGTTCTTGATTTCAGACACTTTTGTTTCTTATTGATTCTCCTTCTGGCATATGAAGAATTTGTAACTGTGTGGTCAGTCTTGCTCCATGTACTGGAGTTCCAAAAATAATGTCAGGGATGGAATACTCGGTCGTCCCAGAAAAGTTCATACATTAACTATTCGTAGCATTTTAACACATAAAGTCAAATAATTTATATGTATAAAGAACGGGAAAATGCAGTTTTATGTCTGAAACTTTTGGGGTGCGTTTAGTTGGTAGAAGTTTCTGAAAATAAGAAAGGAGTTGAGAATGCGTTTAGTTAGTTATGTTCATATGAAATGAAAATATATTTTGTAAAGAGTTCTGGAAACGATATTTTATTGTTTTGTTTTGAAACACGGAAGTCTCTCTTGTTTCAGGGAAGATAGAATTGTGTACAATATGGGATTGTCAAACTTACATCCTATTTTCATGAATTGTTAATTCACCGGTAAATTCTACAAAAATTCAGTAAATTTTATCCCAGTTTTAAGTTTGAAACATCCTATTTTAGTAAAATGTGTGTGTGGCTCAATGAGGGAGAGTCACTTTTAAGATTTTATATATCTATTTTTAAAATCAATCACAAAGTTTTTATTCTGTGTACAAATAAACTCTTATATTTTTATAATTATCACCCAACTACTCCTATAAACAAGAGCAACCGGCTTGTTATTAGCAATCTAGGGAACAAAAAAAACTTGGCAACAGATAAACAAAACGACGTAGCTTCAAGCCCTCATGGTCGTTCATATTCAAAATCCCTTCCCGAAAGAATAAGCACAGCCTCCTCCACCCCCTGGAAACTTCACCTGTTCTTCCTACAAATAGAACAAAAATGGCATATAACTAACTGATTATTTCACTTAAATCTTCAAAAAGTAACAATTAAACACATAAACTAATAACTAACTGAGTAACAAATCTTTAGCTGCTTCACCAGATCTTCCAAACAGTGTCTTCTTTGGTGGGCACCATCCATATTAGAATTGATAAGCAAAGGATTCACTTGTGTCATTTGAATCTAAATCTGTATCTCTGTAGCAAAACATGTCACCTTGCTCCATGTCCCGGCCTAATGGAACCATACCACCATTAAATAAGAGATTGGAGGAGCCATAAGGAGGAGCATCCAGTTCCTGGTGTGTACCATTATTTACTAGTATTTGGCCTGAACTAGTATTGCAGGCCATAGCTGAAAGAGACTCCATTAGATCATTTGGACACCCACAAGAACTTGCTGCCTGTCTTAAACACTGATCATTTAATAATGGGAATTGAAGATCTGATGATGGAATGGTAGAGGACCAGTAATTGTCACCACATCTGCCAAAATCCACCATGTCAGATGACTTGGCACAGTTTGCTTCCTGAACATGTCCCTCCAATACCATGGGAACACCGGGAACTGAATTATTCGTTACCGATCTTGTGCCTATGAAACTGCTACAAACAGGCGGTACATCAACTATAGTAGGAAGGCCTACAGAACTAGTAACACCCTTGCGATGAAGTTCATTAGCCGCTAAAGACATCGGTGGCATGCCTTGAAGTATCCCCCCCTTAAAGTCTCCCGAGTTGACAACTGGACGGAAATTGTTATGCCCAATACCAACATCACTCGGATCTTCCAAGTTAGTTGTGTGAGACATTCCTGAAGAAGGGAGGCTGTGTAAACCAACCCGACCAGGAGTGTTCAATCTCCCGAATTCACTGCTGGATGAGAAAGGCATGTACGCTCTACTTGGAAGCGGATTCGATCCTGCCAGCGAAGGGAGGTTCCCATATCCATTCATGTAACCCATCCGAAGATACATGGAATCCGTACCACTAAATGGAAGTGGCGGCATATGCGCTCCCTGGTTTGCAGCCTTTTTCAAGTAAAGCCTATATTTCTGCAAGAAAGAAATAGATGATTAATAACTTCCACTGGAAAAGAACATTTCAAGAACCTTTAAAAGCCTTGCAGTTTCAGATTTTTTTCTCATTTTTCTTCTCTTTAACTCTCTCAACGAAAACGTGGTTGCATTTTATATGTGATGGATGCTCAAAACCTTGTTTTCTACAATCTACAGAACTATATAGCCCAAAAAAAGAAAACCATCATGATTTTCTTATTTAAAAAAACCAAACCATGAAACTCCAAATTGACAACATACGTAGTATAATGTTTCAATGAGCATCTGTACAGAACTTGTAGAAGAAAAGTTGGAAAAATAAAAAAACGCAGTCTTTAAGAATTCAGATCTGGCAGATGCGGCATAACGAAAGGAACCCTTACCTGTAAATGGCTTGCTACATTTTCTCTTGTAAGCTTCTCCACATTCATCACCTCAAGAATCTTTTTAGGTACAGCCTCTGCATTGGAAGGAAACAAGGAAAGTTCAAAACAAATATCTAGCTTGGCAATACTTAAACTTAGATGTCGACAACATTAATAAGAAACAAGCTGCATGCAACTCCAATTGAGTTAAGCAAGCAGCATGAAAATATCACTGTTCGAACAGTGACTAAAAGAAATTTCCAGATATGGATAAACCGATGTATGTTTTCCTGAAAACAAAAGTAGTCGGAGGAATTTCAACTTTAGAACATACTGTCCATGCCCAACTGTCCGACAGATGCGACAAACTTGGCGTGCAACTGAGGAGTCCAAACAACACGAGGCTTCTTTTGCGTCGATGGATCCTCATTCTCGTTTCCCTCATCATGCTCCTCACATAAATCTTCATTGTCCTTGCGCTTTTTGTTTAGTTTCCCACCCTGATCAGCATTCCCTGATTCGGCTATCTCGCAATTACCAAACTGAGCCTTTTCGTGACCATCAGAGTTGTTATGATCCTTAACATCCACTTTCCTCCTCCGGACAACATGTTGCCATATATTCTTCAGCTCCTCTATCCTGATAGGTTTCAGCAAATAATCACAAGCTCCATGGGTTATCCCCTTCATCACAAGCTTAGAATCACCGTTCGCTGACAACACTGGCATTGAAATTTCATTACTTTCATTGAAATTTCATACTGTGTAACATCATTAACAGGAAAAAGAAAAACTTTCGATGCGTTTCATATTCATTTGACCTTTTTTAAAGAAATTAAAGAAAACAGTAAAGTCCCTCCCAAATATGAAGTAGTATAATGCATCTCACTCACTTATAACAGGTAGATCCATCTCAAGTCCAACCAATTCAAGCAACTTGAAACCGTCCATATCTGGCATATGAACATCACTGATAACAAGGTCGAACTTGTTCTTGCTGTCCCTTAACAAGTGCAACGCAGTGATGGCCTGGTTAGTTGTGGTAACTGCACCACATACAATACAACAACTCAATCAAATTCAACAACAATCACTAATCATCCAAAAGCTTGGAAAATCGGACATCTTGAAAAGAAAAGAAAAAAAACTTCCAAGCAAATCAATCATCGTGATAAAGTCCATTCATTCAGAATCAGAATCAGAAAGATTCAGACTTTTCAATTTCTAAAGTCGTCACCTTTTCTTCTGAACATAAGGGTTGATATAAACCAATCAATACAAAATCCAGGATTTGCCCTATATACCAACCATTGTACTGGCAGCGACGGAGCAAAGTCTCCAGCAAACGCAGGCAAGTGGGATCGTCGTCGACCGCCAGAACTCGCATCCCCACCGGAAACTGATCGGCGTGCCCACCACAAGCCACTCGTTCAACAACCATTCTTCCAAGTGCAGACAAATGTATGTTTGGTTCCTCAAGTTTCACCTTTATTTATAGGCTCTGGAGAACCCTGATTTTGGAAAATTAAAAGGCAAAAAACGGTAGTTCAGTTCAAAGTAGTAGAACCTGCAAGTTGATTGATTAGAGAAGAAGAATATGGAATCCAGAGGTTAAATTTGGATTGTCAAAGGCTTGGATTTGTATAGAAAGCTAACAAACAAGGCTTATAACTCAAGAGATTTTCTTACCATTTCCTGATCGCTGAGACTGAAAGAAAACGACCAGATCGGGGCGCGTAACTCACACGCGACTTCAAACATCAAACTTAAACTCTTTTCCTCCGGTTTGGCAGAATTCGCAATCAGTCCCACAACTTTTTCTTCTTGTACAAACATGTCATTATATTCATATATTGGCGGGACAGCGACAGACATTGGCCATGACTTCACTTAAGGCTAAGGTAGGTGAATTTGTACATTTTTAAAAAAGTTCATGGTTCTTTTGCAATTTAAAATAATTGAGTTAAGTGGTCATTAAATATGGACATTTATAAAAAATGGTACCACTTAAATGATGATTTTAATGGGGTAAGTGATTGAATGACTGGATACAAATGTAAATTAAAGATTTTGAACATGAGAAAATCTTAAAATTGGAATTCTTTTAGGATAAAGATAAAGTTCAATGACTAAATGTGGAGTTTGTTCGTTCTCTCTTTATTTTAGGAGATTCAAGAGGAGCATAATATTTTTACTTCCCATATGGACTAAAATTACTATGGGACATTTATTTACTCCCCATGTTTAAACTGTTAGTAACTGGCAGTGACACGCGCAAGCGTGCCAGTTTTGCCTTTTAAGGAGCTATTCTTTTAAGGGCTGTATTAAAAAAGCCACATAAATTTACCGTTTGGCTCAAATTAACCACTTTGACCTTTTTTAGATGCCTAGTGAGTAAACCAACCACTGTTGTCATGAAAAAGAGTAGTAATATATTCGGTTAAGGTTAATCATGGTTATTTATTATCACTAATCTAGTTTTGTGGTGAATTCACAAATTTTCTTGTTATATATAGACTAATTGGTAGATTATTGATTCATGTTATGATCCAGATAAGTTGTCCGTAAAAACATAATGACTTCTGTAGATTTGTAGACCCGCCTGCAAAAGAAGCATGTTGGTGTATGGAACGTGTTCTATGTAATGAAACATTATCCGGTTCACATTTTACTAATCCCCTTTTCAAATTTACTGTTACCTTGAGGTTTGTTTGGTTGCTAAGATGAAACGAATGAAATGGGTGAATTGATGTGTTTTTTGGATTTAGCTTCTCTCCCCATTGATTTCATGAAATGAGTGTATTAACTAATCTGTCTAATTCTAGTATGATTCTTCTTATTCATTATTGATAATGTTAATGTCAAGATTAACATAATTGTATATTAAAGTGTTAAAATCCGGTTTTATGAAGTTATTAGGGATCGGTCTTAATATTAAAAAAAGATTAAAGGAAGGGACACATGTACCTGTGGATGGTTTTGGGTTCCGAGAACAAGCTAGAGCTTCAGGCTTTATCATTTAGACGTCTCCTGGAAGCAGAGCCTCATCTTTTTTGTGTCATCTCATGGTCTATTTATTTATAGATTTCAGGTTTCTCAACTCCGTACGGGACGTGAGGGGGGGATGACACGTGTCGGATGGGACTAGTCGGGGCTCTGGTGGAGAACACGTGGCACTCTAGTGAGTGAAGCGATCGAAAAGATCTAGTCATTTTCAGAATATCAGGGTGAGTTCTCGATCTTCTAGATTTCTTTGACGGTCGTTTCACCTTAGGATGTTATCAGATTTGTATATGAATGGTGAATTAGGGTACCATTCAATTTAACAACTTCGAAAGAAAGTAGATAGATTTTATACTGTGATTTCAAACATAAAAGTAAAAAATATCAGAAGAAGTATCCATCTCAAACATAGATAAGATACCACTAGTACATGTTATTTTTTTCTCCAAGTGACTAAAATTACACGAAGGGCACAGGTTGCTCTTATCTTTACAATGAAGAAAAGAACCAAAATACATAAATAAAACGCTATAATAAAACATAAAAATTACCAAAACAATTAACCACATGAACCAAATTTCAGAAATTGATTGTGAAGAAATCAAAGAGAAAAAACAAAGGACAGATGAACAATAACCACACCAGAGAATCCATGCCTCTGAAGCTGCTACTGACACCCCCACTCCAATCCGAGCTCGCTGATGATATTAGAAGTCAAAAAGAGTATTTAATTAGAGATCGGTTTGATAACAGTTTTTTAAAAGTAATTTTTGTATTTTGAAAAGCTATTTACGGGTAGAGTTTAATATTTAGTTGTAACTGTTTGATCTTGATTATTAAAAAATTATCCAAAACGCTACAATTACTTAAAACAACCATTATTGACAAACCGGACCTAGATTTCAAATTTTCTAAAAAAAATTATAAGTTGTCAGTCAAATAACCTAATACTAATTAGAAAAGAATGAATCTTTTCTCATGAAATTAACTTAACTTTCAGCATCTAATTTAGGATCGTTTTTATTTAACTTAATTTTCAAAGTTAAAATTTTTAGTAACCAAGACAAAGTTTATAATTTTTTTGAATTTATGTATAGATGTGTAAAAGATGAGATTTTTACCTTCTTTAGAAAGTTTGTACTTTTTGTCATAGCCTAGAGCCCAGAAGAAGTAGCCAGCAAGGCCTTTATCCTTAGCAAATTGGACTTTCAATTTTATGGACTCAATATCATCATACCCAATCCAAGAGTCTCCAAAGTAGGAGTAATACGACACCGTTTCATTGTCAAACACCACACTAGACTTGTTCTTCTTGTTAAATTCCACAATCTGGTCATACGTCCAAAACCCACCTCCAGGGCCTTCCTCCTGCTTCCCGAACGCCGCCGCTCCGATTCCATTAAAGCTCGGATCTTTAAGCTTCCACGTCCGACCAAACGCCGGCAGACCCATCACCAGCATCCCCGGCGGCACTCCGGCTTCTATCCAAGACCCGATCCCGTAACTCGTGCTCAGATGACCCAACGGGTCATTCAGAGCGGCGTGGCTTCCGGTCTGGTTGTCCCAATCGCCGTGATAATCAAAGCACATCGGACTGATCCAGTCCAGATTGTACTTCATTTCAAGAGCCGGGTAAGATCGTATTTCATCGTAGGAGAATTTGGAAGCGTAGTAAACTGCCGACGTGAGGAGCAGCCGCGGCTTCCGGCTGATCTGAGCGTCAAGGTACAGAGCTTCACGCCATTCTGTTAACAGCGTCCCGAGATTGGCCATGTCCTGAACAGTTTTGGGCCATTCCCAGTCGAGATCGAGGCCGTCGAAGCCGTACGATCGGGCCACCTGAATCGTCGACTGGATGAACACCTGGCGGTTCTCGAACTTGCCGGCGATTGCAGAAAAAACGTCCGGGTCGTTGCCGGCGCCGCCGATGGCTAACAAAGTCTTGACCTTTGAGTGGCGGAGGGCGTCGATGAATTCGGGTATCAGAGCCTGATCCGATGGGGTCACATTCAGCATCAGCGAACCAGGTTCTGGTAAAAGGAAGGCGTAATATATATGGGTAAAGAGAGAAGTACGGATCTTTGAAGGTGGGTATTGCTCAAATGATGGCCAATAAGCTGCCTTAATCGTACCGACCGCCGGCGGGTCAGGCAGGTCCGGCGTCGGAGTCGGATTCGGTGATGACGGAGATGGAGATGGAGATGGAGATGGGAGCTGCGAATCCACAAAACAGCTGAAGGTAATAAAACAGAAGGCGAAAAGGATTATGGGTGCCCATAACTTGGTAAACGGAGGAAGGATCATTGTTACTTAATTAATAACTTCTTCTTCTTCTTCTTCTGATGATCATATACTGTTATAAAGAAGTGTGATTTTAGAACCGCGGAATCATTGTTAAGTTTCCGAGGACAGCTCATATTGGTTCATACATAGCCAAGAAAGAGATGATCAAGGTAGCCGGAGGTGTTTGTTTACTTGTGCACAAAGCTACACACAACATCACAAGGTTTTCAAGTTTCAGTTCACTTGGTTTGTTCTAAAACTTGGATTATTGCTCCTAGTTGACTCCGCCTATTGTCTTGTTCAGGGAATGAGATACTAATTAATTAAAGGTAACTTACAAAAAATTCGAGGTTAAATCAAATCTTCAGTTTTTCATGTGGGTTTTGGAAAATCTGCAGAAACTTTCTTAAGTTATTGTAAAAATTTCAACTACTCCCCTCAACAGTTAATCCAGTTACATTTTTTATTAAATTTGTGGAAAATTTTTCTATTTACCTCCTAAATGTTAGAGTAAAATTATTAGGGTTAAAACATTTATGATGTAATTAGGTGAAATTTAACGATAAATTAAATGGAATTAACTACTGAGGGAGTAGTTGAAGGTTTTACAATATCTTAAGAGATTTTTTGAAAATTTCTCAAAACTGAGAAGAGAAAATGAAGATTTCACCTCAGAATTTTTTTTATAAGTTACCATTAATTAAAGCTGGTAGGTACTTTAGAGCCCAAATCAAACCCATTCTAGTAGATGGGCCTCTTCCTTAACCTGGCACCAACTAAACTAAACATAAAACCCACTCTTCCCTGCAGCTTTCCACTTTTTGTTTTTTTGACACACTATCACACACTCTTTTATTAAACATTTGCAATGTACTCTTTCCATCCATAAAGTTTGTAAGATTTATTTAGGTACAAAGTTTAAAGAAAGTGGGAGGGTAGTAGTAGTGCTATAAAAAAGGAGTATGAAAAAATGTTTAAAATGATAAGAGATAAGTAAGGTTAAGGGTAATTTGATAAAAGTGTTAGTGAAAATTTTCTACGAGTATTTTAAGAAAGTTGACAATCCCGATATGACAGTTCAATATAGTAATGTGGTAACTTTTGTGGGAGAGAAGTATAATGTATTCATTTTGGTGAACACAAAATTAAATTGATCAATAAAAATGATTACATCACAAATTTTAAATAGGAAAGTGTTTAAAGTGATTGTCCTTAACATTCTTCTCACTGCACCGCAACAAGCAATGCTACTGGAAACTTGTACCCTGGATAAAGGGAAGTAAAAAAAGAATTGTTAAAATTCATATTCTTCTGTCCCAAAAAGATTATCACATTTAAAAATAAACATAAAATTAATAAAAATAAATGCTTATGTCTAATCCTGAACATCTAACATAAAGATTAGAGCATCTACAACAAAGCTATAAGGCTCCTTAGTTAAATATAGCTAGTAAAAATATAAAAAATAGAAAAAAACTGATCCAACAATACTAGTTATTACATTAGCCATAATAGCTTTTGCTATGTGGCTCTCCAAATTTGGGAGTAAAGAGAGAGAATGTTAAATTTATTAACCAAATAATAACTAGAATTGTTGTGGTGAATTTGTTAAAATCACTAACCAAATTTTTGTTATTTTGTTATTTTGTTATTTTGGCTAAAATTTAACTAAAATTTGACTAGTATTGTTGTAGATACTTTAAGGACATGAGGTAAAAGGTCTTGGAATTAAATCTTCACCATCCAAAATCACATATATACCACTATGTGACCAAAAAAAATAAATAAAACTTGTGTCCATCTTTGTGTTCCACTAGTACTAGTTAATGGTAAAAGGAAAACAAATTCAAGAAATAATAGATGGGAAAGAGCAAAGGGATGAACTCCTTCTGGTGTGATGATTATGGGCTTTCAAACCTTGAACATTTTGGGTGAACTTTTTTTTTTCGCTTCTAAATTTCACCGTAATTTCCAAAAAAAATCACTTTTTTTTTCCAGACCTTACAGAATCACATTTGAAGTGAGAAAATGAGTTTTCACTTCTCACCGTGAATTTTGTCTTCCTCATCCTCCTCTCCAGCCTCCTCCTCGTCTCCTACCTCTGCTACCGCCGCTCCTCCGCCGCTAACCCACCTCGCCCTCCCCTCCCAGATCGATCTTTGCCCTCCCATCTCTCAACTCTTCACAATCACTTCTCACCATGAAATCTAAAACTGAAACTTCATCGTCGGCACCCTTATCACCTCCTGTTATCGTCCTCCGCTCTTTCAGCGCCGGTGAGTGCTGGCACAAGCACGACAGCTTCCTCGATCATCTGAGGTTGATTGATCGGGACAGGGGAGGAAGAGGAAGAAGAGTCGTACGAATCAGGATCTGAAGGAGGATCAACTACAAAGAGATCTGATTGTGTAACAGCAGCAGCCAAAAAAGGTGGTGATGGTGTAGCAGGAGCAAATCTGATCTGAGATGATGAAACAGTGAAAAAGGAAAAAATGAAAAAAGGGAAAATGAGGAAGAAAAAAAAATATGATGAATTAAAAAAAAAAAACACCTTTTAAATTTTTTTCTTTAGATGAAAAAAAAATTATCCAATTTTTAACTTTAAACCTCCTTATTGTTTGGTGAAGGAGGAGATGGGCATGATGAGCAGTTGTTGTTGTCTTAGGTATTTGATGTGGAATTGATTGTTTTGATGGTCCCCAAAACTCATAAAGCCAGACACACGTATCTCCTAAAGAGATTTTGGTTAATATTTCTGATTAGACACCTGATTGGCCATGAAATCATGTGCCTTGTCTCGTCCTCACTATACTTTCTCCTAAAAATTATACTCCCTCGGTCCCACGAAGATCGGAAGATTTGACTTTTCACTTTGTGTTGACTTAATTTTTAATAAAGAAGAATTTATTAAAAATAATTTTAAAAAATATATTTAGAAATTAGACACGTTCATTTAACATATATATATAAATTATTTGACATTATATATCAATATGTTAAAAAAAAAAAATCATAAATTAAATGTTAAAAACAAAATATTACAATCTTTATGGGACGGACGGAATAGTATTACTGTAAATGGATGAGTAGATCAAACTAATTGCCTTTTCAAATCGTACGGAACATCCTTTCATCTTCTAGTACTCATTTTTATTCTCTCTCTTTTTATTTATTTTTTTTAAAAAAAACAGACAACTACTTTATTAAATAAATCAAGAATATACGATAAGTCTAGCAAAAGGTAGAAACTACACCACAAATTCCTGACAGTAAATTCCCAAAATATAACCCACAAAACCTTATACGAAGACTGTCAAAAATCGTCTTCGTTAGAGTTTGTTCGCTGCGGTAGTTTACTGAATTTGACTTGAGAGAAATGCTAGAATGTTTTCAAAGATTAGAAAAGTGCTGGTAAAGGATCACATGTTTAGTCTTAATTAATATATTAATTATTTTTAATGAATACAAATTTAACTTTAACTAGAGTTAATTTATTATATAATATATGTAAACCCAGTAGTTATCAATATATACTAGAGAGAAGTCTGTTCCAAGAATAGTATAGAATTGGTACAGTTTATGACTGGATTATATACTGTATAGGTTTTTGGCACCTGATTTTTTTGACTATGACATATAGGTTTGAATAGCTTTTTGGAGATATTTTTTGGGAAAGGTTTTGCTGTTTTATGTAAGCTCCTTACCTCCTTAAATTGTAAATGACGTTGGACTAATTTCTATCAATGAAATGATACACGAGACGAATCTCCTCATTTCTTAAATAAATAAAAACATGCAATCTTCAAATTCTTCTACGAGGCTTTAGTATATATGTCTGCGCATATTATGCCCAACGACACTCCGTCCAAAAAACCGCATGTTCCTTTATATA
>JBBYHH010121499.1:0-14620 GCA_038382905.1 Daphne laureola
TGCGTTTTCCGTGTATGTGAAGTTTAATTTTCACACCCCTAGTTCCGCAAATGGAATTTTAAAGTATATTCCAATAGAGGGAACACTTGAAGCAAGCTTGAGAGTAAAGCAATAAGGGACCGGGTTATGGGATTCGTCGCACCAAAGAGGCCCCCGCCCGACGTCGCCGCTGCCCCTCCTCGCCCCCACACCGCCTCCACTTCCGCCGGGCCGAGCATGGGGCGGTGGTGACACCCTGCATTTACATATCACCTAGTGTTCAATGAAATATCCGAGAGGGCTTCCATCGACAAAGACTTAGGGAAATTGGTTGATAGATGCACCAAGAGTCCTAGAGGACATTGGTAACTCTATTGGTGTGTATGATCGGAGCTTAAAACCTCTGGAGTTAATCTCTTTCATGCACGAGAGTGGTTAAAGAGTACTTCCATTGAGAGTATGAGTGTTATTCCGAGAGGGAGACACTCCAACCTTTGAATCTTACCTCTATGCATTGCTTGATGAACTAGAAGTTCGAGAGGACCCTAGGAATTCAATAGGTAGTTACAACTTGGTGCTGTAAATCTCAAGAGATATCCTTTAGAGCATGAGAGTGCCCATAAAAATCTTCAGTTGAGAGGTAGGCCGGTGTTCCGAGAGGAAACTGTTCCTATTCTTGAAGTTTACCATTAATTGAGGCATGTTTGTTGTAGGAAACCCCTGATATGGTGTCTACTGCCCTAAGAGAGCTTTTCATTAGTGATTACATCGTATTTTCATCACATTGACTATTTTACTCTTTCGTTACTTATAGTTTGATCGCACTTCGTTATCATCATTCTCAACATCTTTCACACCTCACTTCCATTGCACCAGTAGATTTCACACTTGGCTCGGTTTTCCCTAGAGAACTCATCTCTCTTGGGTTCGATCCCTCTTTTGAGTCACGATACTACGATAAGATGTTGTTAGGGCCATTAGATGTGTTACAAATTTATTTGATTGTTAATTGTTAGATTTATGCATCACCATTACGTACACTCTCACAAAAGCCTCAGGTATCAATCAGAGCCTATTATTAACAATTAAATGGCTTATGTTTTAATCTGTAATTAATTTAGTTAATTTTTTAATTAAATTCATTAATGAAAATTTTGGATTTTTTAGAAAAACAAGTTTCTGTTCATTCGAAGAACAGATGAACATCAAGAACCAACTGCCGTGTTTTGGAACCCGGCAGTGGCGTTGGCTACTGATCGGCCGAGGCAGCACCACTGTAGCGTAGCACGGCCTCGGGCCAATGCCATGTGGTAGTGGGCTCGCCAACCACACGTGTGGAATCTCCGTTAGAGGATGAATCGGCTGCGGGCTGCGTTTCGAACCCAAGCTTGCGCGGCCCTTAGTTCATGGCGGTTAGAGGCGCGATACGGCCGCGATGATGAGCTGGGTTGAACCGTGACGCCAATGCGGTCATGGTGGCATCTTCGTCGGTGCCGTCGGACGCAGGAGTCACGGCCTCCATCGTCGGCTGAGTGGATCTGCAGCATTTTCATGGCTCGACCAAAATGCCCTAGCAGCCTTTGGTATTTACCAGAATGCCATTGACGGCTAGTTGTATATGATAGGGCTTTGTGCAAGAGCTAGGCTTGGGCTCTTGTGCTGGTTGGGTTGTTGGCTTTTGCTAATAGGCCTATTAGTAGGCTATGGGAGTTGGGCTTGAGCTGGGCCGGCCTAGCCGAGCCTGCTGCAGCCGGCTCGCCTATCTACGGTGCGGCTCGACCGAGCCGCCTAAGCTGCCAGCCCCTTCCCAAATGTTTTCCTTGGCCCCTGGACTTTCATTTTTATGCATTTTGACCCCAAAAGTTTTGTTTGTAACAAAATTTGTTTGGGACTGCTGCAACAAGTTACGGAAGGTCCTAAAACTTTCTAAAATTATTAAATTGATCCCCGGGCTTCCGTTTTCATGCGGATTCATCAGAGACTATATTTTAATAAAATTAAAGGCCCGAGAATTTTCTAAAATTGTACAGTTTGGTACCCGAGCTTTTGTTTTTGGACAAATTCGTGAGGGACTAGTTCTGTAAATATTAGAGGGCCATGGAATTTTCTGAAATTGTACAAATTAGTCTCCGAGCTTCCGATTTGCTAAAATATGTCAGGAACTAGTTTTGTAAATTGCAAGAGAGCTTTTGTCTTTGGACAAATTGATCAGAGAGTAGTTCTGTAAATCTTAAAAAGATCCTGAAACTTTCTGAAGTTGTACAATTTTATCCCTGAACTTCTGTTTTTGACAGATTTGTTCGGGGACTAGTTTTATAAACTACAGAATGCCCCAAAACTTTTTGTTAAAGTACACATTGGTCCCCAGGTTGCTGTTTTGAATAGGTTGACCTAGGGATTGATGCTGTGTCACCACCACCCCCGTTCATCATGGCGGAAGCGTCAGTGTTAGGCGGTGGCGGGGACTTTATACCCTTTTAGCTTTACCGGCGGGCCCGAGAGAGAGATGAGAAGAGAGAAAACCTGGCCCATAAATTTTTTTCTAACTTTTCTAACTTTACTTCTACGTTGTCTTATTTACTAAACGTGTTTACAAGTTTTAAAACACCATGGGAAATGTCAAAAACCTGCATCCATAAACACGTTATCGATTATACGGAGAATCGCATAATATACAACAATTAAAGTTAAAAGGAGTCCCACCCATTTCGTTGGGCAAGACCTCCCCGAGAAAGTAAAAATATACAAACCTTCAAAAAGCAATAATTCATGTATGCTTTCTAACTACTATGCATGCCACGTTCTAGAGAGCCGAGAATTTATCCATAGGATAACGTACTACCATTGAGTGGTCGGGATGACCCACTCGAGATACCGCTGCTGCTGACAAACACAAATAGAAGTTTAACTGTTAGAAACAACATGTGTATGTACTCAACTTATAAACTTAAACATATAACATGCTCGCTCGAGACTACCCCGGCGTCATAACATAAACCTTAATTAGGGAGCATAAACATGTACCTCTGGTAATCAAATCACAAGATGACCTCGCGGAACTATTCCGCGGGTCGTTTACCAGGATTCCTGAAAGTATTAATAATAGGGGGTGAGTCATCGAGAGAAACTCAGTAAGGGTTAAGTAGGGGTGACAGTTTATTTTATTTTAAAAACACCTGGATAAGAGGATTAACGTGCAATGATCTAGCAGTTAATTACAATCCTAATATAGCATGGATAATGATGTGCAATGTTGTGATATGCAAAACGTCAATCCCGTCGGACTTTCCTTTCTCATCCCGAGGGACAGCCTTATTCCTTAAGTACAACAGTTAGACAGGAAACGCGTGGTACCAGCAAGAGGTGATCAACCTCAAATAAAAACCTTGTTAGTCGTACGGTCACCCAGTGACCCATTTCCTTTTAAAAAATCTTGTCATTGGATCACCTAGTGATCTTAAATTCATCACGATCCTTAGATCGGTGCTACCACGATAAAAATACCTACATATCATTATCTTACTTTGTTACTAGTCTTGGGAGTCACCGGGCCCCACCCTCGACCCGAGAACTACCTATTAACAAGCCTAATATGCAATAGGAAAAACCTAAGTGCACATTAAGAACGTTAAACCCATTACCTTACGACGAAACTTTTTCCTTTCCATGACATCCCGTAAGAAGATCCGGCGGAGTTCAGCCTAAAATTCCGCGGTCCCCAGCCACTAGACAATAACAATACACATGTAAGGTTCTAAACCTTTATCCTTAAACATTATTTCCATACTTGGCCATTTTTCCTCGTACTTTACTTAAAGTCAACTCTAAGTCAACTTTCCTTATTTGGTCAACACTTATGAAAAGTGGACTAATCATATTTACCATTCTTCATTAATGAACCTTAACTTTCAAGAAGTTCATTTTACACTTCTTCATCCTTAATTACCTCACTAGTCCTTATACTTTTGTCAATTGTTCACTTTTTTCCCCAACCTTATGGAAAGTGATCAAAATCACTCCAAACCTTATCAACTTAATGCTTAACCTCAAACAAACTTAATTTCGCTTAATTATAACAATTAGTCAACCATTTGACTAAAAGTCAACTAGTTGACTGAAAGTCAACCTTTTGACCATCTTGGTCAAACTAAACTTATAAGTGGTTACACGACTAAATTTACCAATTTGCGACTTAAGTTTTACTTAATCATTCTTTATAATTAATTACAACCAAAGTCCCCATACTTTGTCACAATGTACATTTTAGCCCAATTTTGCATAAAGTGTCTGAATCCACTTAAATGCTTCCAATTTTACACTTATACTTAAAGAAGCTTACTTTTACTCATTTTATCCATAATTGCACACCAAGTCCTTATACTTTATCCAAATTTCCAATTTTGACCAAATTTACACAACTTCTCCATTTTCACTTGTTTTGAACCATTTCTTTATCTTCCTTTCAAAAATAATTTCCAACCTCGACTTTCACCAAATTTCACCAGAGAACCCATATTTTTCAAAAGTGTTCATTTTGCCCCTAAAACTTTATTAAGTGGCAAAATGACTCTATCTTTCATACTTAGTTTCAAAAACTCCAATTCCACATTCTTAACTTTTCAAGAACACTATTTACCTCTTGACATCCTCACTTTACCAAATTTTGCAATTTTGCCCGAAACTTCATAAATTGACCAACTTACTTAAAAACTGTCAATTTTCATCCTTAACCTTAAATGAGCTTAATCTTACTTAGTTTGTCACTAATTACCAATTATCATTTAAACTTTTTCAAAGTTTCCATTTTGGTCCTAAACTTTTAAAAAGTGACAAAACTTTCCATAATTACCTAATTAGCTCAGTTTTACCCAAATCCTTCACTTTCCTTGAACAACTTCAATTTTTCCAACACTTTACATTTTTGGCCAAAACTCTATCTTTTCACCAAAAATGTTTTTCTTCATCATCTTTTTACCAAACTTTTATCAAACTTCTTAAGTGTTATTAGCATGATTACTCCAACTTTAAATCATGCTTTCACAAACAATTTCTTCATCACTACTCATCCAAAACTTTCGGCCATTCTCATACATTTTTCAACAAAATGTTCTTCAATTTTCTACTTCAACATACATGCTTTATAACACCAAAACAGCAACATACAACATGTTTTTCATCAAAAACATCATCCTTAAACATCATCATACTTTCGGCCTCAACAACATCATCTTCCAAAATGATTCAAGCTTAACAACCAATATCAAACATGCTCCAAATCATCCAAACATCAACATACAACTTCATTTCCACCAAAAACTTCAATATTCATCAATATTAAACATCATGAAGATTTCAGTCTCTTTCTCATTTCTTTATCCATGATGATTTCAACTTAATACCAAGCATCAAACATGTTCAAAATTCACCCAAGAACACATATTCATACTTGTTTCCATTTAATTTCAATTTCATCATCATAAACCCTAATATTCGGCCAACCCATAACTCATTATTCCATAATGATTCAAGCATCACTCCAAGCATTAAACATGCTACAAATCCACCCAAGAGCATGAATCAAGCATCAAATAATTTTTCCAACATGCTTTCAACAAATTTCTCAAGAACACCAACTTCAAAAATTCCCAAATCATGCAATACTTCAGGAAACATGTTGTAATATTTCATACTACTCCAAATCAGCCTCTTACACATGTTTACCTTTTCAATTCCTCAAGAGCTCCTTCTAGGAATTTTTCCAAAAAATCCTCTTGTAAATTTTGGCCTAGGCAAGAAAATGGAAGAGATGAATTTTTTATACACTTCCAACCTTAATCTCTTGATGGAATACTTAAGTAATCTTCATTACCTTCCTGTTTTCTTGAGATTTTATGGAGAATAGCTCAACAACCAAGCTTGAACTTCAAGAAAAATGGGATGAAGTTTCGGCCGCTTGAGAAGAAAACCCTAGCCACTTTGCTTCCAATCCTTGCTCCCTTGCTCCTTGATCCTTCTCCACCCTTGAAGCTTGATGTCTATGATGATGGTGAATGAATAGATGAAGGAGATGAAGGCAATTTTTTGTTGAAATGGGAGAGGGAAGCTGATTTGGGAGAGAGAGGGAATGAGAGAGTGAGATGAATTGGTAAATGAAAATGAAAGGGGTGAGGCTGATGGTGAGGGCTGCCGAAAATGGTAAGGAAATGGGAGGGAATGGGTAGCATTAGTTTATTCTAGGCTTAGGGACAAAGATCCACATTTTGCTCACTTAGGTTAATAAACAATTCCTAGGTCAAAAGGCTAGTCAATTGTTTATTAAGCCTATCTCACAACTACCAATCCAAAATATCTTATCCCTAATCAAAATTTGGTTGCCTCACTAATCCAGACTTAGTGGGCATTTTCATCCAATTTTTCAAATTGACCATTTTACCCCTGAAACCCAAATTTTGGGAAAATGACCCAGAACTCACGTAACATTATAAAATACTTAAATCCCATGAAATTGAGCTCAAAATAATCCTCAGAACATGAGAATTATTAGAAAACGTATTCCTGCACATTTAAAACTGAGTCCTGAAAATAGTGAAGTTTGACATCCGGGTAATTTTTCTCAGAAAATTACCATTCGCCAATAGTGACTGTAATAGGGAGGCCTTTCCTAGCCATCGGGAAAGCAATGATTGATGTTGAGAAAAGAGTACTCACCCTCAAAGCGGTGGATGGAGAGGTGAAGTTTAATCTATAGGACATTATGAAAGTCTCCAATAGAGAACTAATAGAGTGTTTCTCTATGGATCAATATGAATTGAGGGTGAGAAAAGAGAATAAGAAAGATGCATTTCTCAAGGAGTTTGAAGAGCAAAAGAAGTTGAAAGAAGAACCACAAGGGGAGCAAGTGTTGCATGTTACCCCTTTGGATGAAACTTAGTGTTTGGAGCCTCCATTGATGGTAATGATGAGGGGATCAGGGATGTCCAGTCCCTCATCAACATGGAGAACCATGTTTGAATCACCAAGGAGGTGGAAGTGAAGAAAGGCAATGCTGAAACTGCGAAGGAAGAGCCAAATTTGGCTAATTTTGCTTTTGAGAGCAACAAATCTGGAGTTAATACCTCTTCTAAAGTGAAGAAGAAGGGTAAGGTTGCTGGAGGGAAGCCATTGACACACTTTAGAAAGGATCTCAAGACCTTGAAGCTATCTTCTGTGTGAAAAGTTAGGGAAAAGAAATGGAAGCTCAAGTCATCCTCTCCACCATTCAATGGCGCTAATGTCATTAATGACATGGGTCTCCTTCCAGTATCACCATCATGAGTTCACCTCAGCAATGCCTAGCCAAAGGCGACAAATGTGGCGCTTGTGAGAGGCACCCCAATGTTTTAAGTTTCAAGTTTAATTTCTAGTTTACTTTTCACTTTGGTCCGAATAAAAGGATTGATACAATTGGTTCCTTGTTTTCAGGAGCAAAGGCATGAAGATGAAGTTTAAAAATTTTGGAGAGCATAAATGTTAAGGAAGATTGAAGAAATGATGCAAAAATTAGAACAAGGCGCAAGAAGATAAGGTGTAGAGAGCGACGTGCGATGGTTTGGTGCGCACCTTGGCCCTCGTGCAAGCCTCATATGTGCGGACGTCTGGAGCTTAAAAAGACCATGTGCTGAGGTTTGGTTCAACGAGAACTTTCATGCCGGTGCATTAGGGGCGGATCTTCGAAGCTATGGGATGTTGGTGCGACAGTTGGTGTAGACGTGACTACTGCACCACTTTGTGGATGCGCGAGAGTTAAAGCCTGCAAAGGCTGAACGACACCAACATGCGAATGTAGAAGCACACAATACCCCAGCCACCCCTCCCTTCTGTTTGCCCTGCTCCTTAAAAAATTCTTCAACTCTTCCAAGTGAGGTACTCAAGTTAAAAATTTGTCTCTTAAGATCAAGACAATTTGTAAGTCCCTACATATTTGTGTTTGAAGAATCAAAGGTACACATCTCTACTTGAGCTTGATTGTGTAGTTAGAGAGTTTGAGGTTTCTTTTCACTTCTTATATCTTGCTTCAGCTTATTTTGCTATATGATTGATGATGATTGAAGACTAAACATGACTGGATGAATTTTTCCCATGTTTTAGGATGATTTGCCTTGTTAAAAATAAGAAAGCTGATAATGTATGTTGATGTGCAATGTATATGAGCTTTGTGTCATGATTCATATGTCATTGAGTAATTTCACACTACACTTGTATGCTATGATTGAGGATCATCTAGGGTGTTAGTGTTGTGCCTTTATATTTGATTCACATACTCCATATCATTTGAGCACTTGCACATGACATATTAATCTCATCACTTCATATGCTGATCTTTTACATCATAGCTCTTTTGTCTTGTTAAAGCATGTTTAGTTTAACGCCCCTATTTTTATAACCCATTTTTTGTGAAAATTTTGAAACTTTTTAGACTTTGAAATCCTTTTAAAAAAAAATCCAACAATAAATTTTCAAAGGTAACTAAAACTTTTCTAATTATCAAAGTAATAAATGAAAGCATTACGAAGTCACACGATAAAATAAGTCATCATATATAAGTTTGAAATAGCGCAACAAAGATATAAATCATGTCCCAAAATAAAGATAGAGACTAAGCCATTTCAAGTGAGAGCAACGCGTCATCACCCGGAGTCCGCTCCTCTTTATAGTACTCGTATCCCGACTCCAGTTTAGCAAGTTCAGGATAGTACTCCTCATCAAAGTACACACCTGAAATGTAAGGGGATGAGCATCCACACGCTTAGTAAGGAGAAGTATATTAGGCCATTCACTAGGGTTTTGATACGTCCTCAAATAAACAGGTCTACAAACAGTGAAACCTAAGTACATTTGATTAATAAAAATAATCCAATCATTCGAGCATAAGAAATAATAATCCATGAAGCATTTCTAGTAAATGCATGTCACATGTCTGATGAAATGAACCATTGATTTCTTATCATTACCAAAAAAAATAGTTGGACGACTTATAATGGGTGTCAACAACACCTATTGTAGGAATGTTCCGTAAGCAGAGCCACTAGGAATGTTGGCAGTCGTCTCAGAAAATATTCATCCGGGGAAGAGCTTCTCGTGATCGCACATTCACAAGTCTGGTATGCACGCGAGCAAGTGAAGCTAGAGAACTACCTAAAGGGTCCGCGGACCGTTATCTACATAGATCGAGTCTGCGTGCCCACCATGATATATATTCAGGTCGTCCATCCCAAACCTCTCCACTCCCGCACTAATGGCCAGTCAGGTCATAAAGTGTGGTCTGCGCGTCACTCCCTCATTCATTATGCTAAGTTAGGTCATGCTTGTTTGGTCTACTTGCCATGCAAGCATATCTAACTTGTTAACCATTTAAAGACATACGTGTTTGGTCTGCTCTCCGTACCACATATACTCTGATGGATAACAGCATCATTCATTATGTTAAGTTACACCGAGTTAGGTCATGCTTGTTTGGTTTATTCGTCACGCAAACATACTTATCTCGTTAACAACTTGAAGTCATGTAAGTCTCATACCACACATAACTCCAAATATTTAACAACGTCTAGAACTAGTTTTATTTAACTCTTATGATCATGCATGTGTCATTCAACTCCCAAATGCGTCAACCGTTCGTGATGCATGTCATCTAAATCACAACAACTATTAGTTCTTTAATGCAATGTCATGACCTAGGCATTCTATTTTTAAACTTTATATCTTGTTACTTGCATGATGTCATGGAGATCAATTATTCATTACTTTTAATTTACTTACGTCATCTCTTAATCTCGTGAGTTGTTAATGAAATTTTTTTGTCCGTTGATTTCGTGCCGAAATATTTAACTACCAGCTTTATACCAGTTTCATGGTTCTACGCATGAAAATCCTAAACATGTTATCATTTAATGGGCCTAAGCATGTTACTAGTGTCCCTCAGACCTATCATGATACTAAATTCATTTAGGCTCTCCAGTCCTAATATGGTACTAGCAGAGTTCAATTAACGGTCCTAGCATGCTACAAACGAGTTTCGTTTAAGGTAGCAGTCCTAACATGATGCTAACGTTTACACACATCAAGCAACGTACAAAACAAACATACAACCATAATCAAAGTTGCAAACCCTAGTGTATAGTTTAAGAAATTGAACTCAAGGCATCAAGAAATTTATATATTACACTACTCGGGTTACCCATTCGTTTCTTTGTGTATTTAGCCACGTGTTTAACTCAAAGTTTATTATTTGATAACTTATTTACCAACACGCGATAGAACTATAATGAAAAACCCGTACACTACCCATTAACTACATGTAGCCGGGAGTATGCATCGGCTACTAATCGAGGATAACCAAAATCGTCGGTTGAAGTTGATACTCGGAGTTGAGAATCTAGTGATAATAAGAATTTAGCTAAATTAAAACTTCACTGCACAAAATATTTTATGAGATTCCGCAAGTGCGATCTTACCAATACCAGCTGGTATGATTTACGGAAAAAGAACATAAGTTTTTACGATTTTTTCTAACGGCTTATGGTAGTTCTACATTTGGGTCAAATTGGAAAGTCCGAGAATTTTGGAAGGCTTTAATGCAACAACTAAAAATGTTTTATGCACATAAAATATTTTTAAGTTGATAAAATAATATTAAATACTTTAAGCAATTCAAAAATTAAAACAAAAATTATAAAAGTTATAAAAAACTATCATAAGATTTATATACAAAATATAGTATTTTCCTCAACTTTATTAATTTTTATAAGAAGATAAACGAAAAAATACTCAAAGTTAGAAAGTATAATTTTACAACTATAAAAAAAATCATGTATAAATAATGTTTGTAATATGAACATCAAAAGTATAAAGGAAACTATAAATGAAAAGTGAGCATGCTTAAAAAATAAGTTAATAAACATTTTAGGAGAAGAAATAATGAAAGTTTAAACAAAAAGATCAAACTGTTAATTTTTAAACTTGCTTAATGACTAAAATGAAACTTAAGAAAACATGATGACTTAAGTAAAAAGGAGAGAAACAAGAGGTGTCAATAAAGGGATTTACCCAAAAAAAAACAGAACATAAGTTGACCTGTGCAGTTCGCGAAGAAGGCGATGCGGATTTTTCGGGGCTCCGTTTCCGGAGGTAGTCTGGTCGGATCACAGCGGAGATAGCGTCCTACGACGGTGGCGTTGGTCCAGGCAGATGCGCCAGCGATAGGAGGCGTTCTTCGCGGTGGTGGATGCGGCAGGAGGGCACTGGAGTGGAGGAAATTGGGCGGCCAAGTGCGAACCGGGTCAGAGTTAATTTCACGGCCGTCAGGGCGTTTCCAGTGGCGTGGGTGGCTGGACGGGCTACGACGTGGCAAGGCGACTCTGATGATGGCCAAGATTAATGACGAAAAGTGGTTGGAGGTGGGGAGCAAGGTGGAGGCTGAATTTTTCTTCTCTGTTTTTTTTTTTTTTTTCTTCCTTCTTTGCATGCTGTAATTTTCTACCTTTGCTTTGTTGATTGCTGAATAGATGCATTTTTATAGGTGGAAGGGGGATGGGTTGGACAATAAGGACGGTGATGGAGGCATGAGCGGTATGGTAGAAAAGGTATGGTGTTGGCAGAGAGGAAGAAGGCGTGAAGAAGAAGAAGAAGAAGAAGAGATGGTAAGTCTGCTTTTCTCCTTTTTTTTTTTTTTTTTTTCATTTGATTCATTTTAATTAACTAAAACACTCACCCACTTAAAACTAACAAGAAGAAATTAATAAGACAAAGAAGTACATAAAATAAAGAAATTAAAAAACCACATGAAATGATAAAATTAACAAAACAGATGAAATAATAAGAACAACAAGTACATAAAATAAAGAAATGATAAAATATATGAAATGATAAAACTACATAAAGTGATGAAGTGTTAAAAGTGAATGAAATGATCAAATGCACATAAAACATAATAATGAGAAAAATAAGGATGCAATTACCACAAAAATTAAAATCTACCGTGACCTAAAATATTAGTTCGGACCACAAAATTTAGGATTATTACACTTAGATTGTGCCTCATGCCTTCGTGTGACTTGCATCACCTACCACTTTGTATTTTCATGATTAGATGCAAGTCACAATTGCCATCCTCTAGAGTCTGTCATGTTGTAATTCCATTCTTTTATACTCTAGAGCTTGCATTGATTGAATATTTTTCCTAAGTACACTTTAGATGTTTGTGAGAGACTTAACCCTTTACTTTGTGGATACTCTGGGGTTGTTTTGATGACAACTCACACCTCATGAGGCATTAGGGGGGCCTATTTAGCCCTGAGGTATGACATTCTGATTTTACCCTTTATATTTTGGGTAAAATACACTCATAGTCATGTAAGTTTAATTATTGTACCACTCGAATCCTGTTTTAATTTTTTGTACCATTAAAATCTTGTAACTATGGGTGCACTTTACCTTTTATATTTCCCTTCCATGCACACGAGGACATGCTTTGATTTGGGTTATGAGGGATTTATGCTTATATCATGTGGTGGCGGGATTGGTATGACTCTTGATGTATTTTGTATGCCTTGAACACCTTACAAGCATCTAGATTTCCTTTTTCTAGGATGTACATAACGTTTTCTAAAAAATCCCTAAAATTTTGAATTTTTTTCAATATCATAAAAATTAAAAGAAAAAATTGTAGGCAAGTTGTATGTAGAATATGATGAGTGTTTTATACTTTCGATAATGGAATATCATGTTTAAAGACTTAGCTTGAGTCCTATTATAGACGGATCTTACTTGTAGGAATGTCTTCATGAACTTTGTGTGATAGTTTACTTTAAGAATTACATAGTCTAATCATGGATTCAAGTTGGTTCTTGAGTATGAAAAACTTCATATAGGAGAACCGGACACCTAAGTTAATAAGTATTTTGTAGAATGTGATTTAGCTAGTTTGTGAATGAGATTTGCTAAGTGGTTGCCTAATACTTGTACTCGAGTCTTGGCATCACTTGGAATGACGGTTATGGGCTTGGGCGTCAAAACTGTAACTTGTCCTAACCCTAACTTTCAAGTGCATGCCTAAAGTACAAGCATTCGTTTACTCGTACCTTGAGATGGTCATGCTTGGAATGATGTTTTAGACACGGGAGCGGAGACACATTTGTGGCCTCTAACCCATCTTCCAAGCACTCATCTTGAGCATTAGGACACCATCCTCACACAAAATAAAAGAGAAAAAGAAATAAAAAATGTGTAAAAACACAAAAACACCGAAAGATAGAAAAAGAAAGAAAAAAATAGGGGTGCAAAAACAGAAAAGCACCAAAAGATAGAGTGAATAAAAGATGTCAACTTTGTTGTCTTCAAACCACTTTTGTTTTGATGATTCAAAAACCTTGAGGACTTATTTGTAAAGTTTTGATAAGCTTAGGAGCACTCACCGAGAATATTAATTCTTGTGTGATTAGATCAAATGCAAAGGGGTTAAGTTGTAAAGTATGCAAAAGTACAAGATTTCATGTGTTATGAAAAACACTTTGCATATTTCGGATTATGAGCATTTAGATCCTATTTCATGATTAATGTGGACTTGTTTCTTAACCACATTTGTAGAAAAATTGAAGGACTAATGCTGGTATTACATCCCTGGAAGCAACAGTCAAATTCTCCATCAGAATCAAGAAGATATTGGATTGATTAGATACAATTTGATCATATATGGAAAGAAATCAACAAACGCTTGATGCAATAGGCATCAACGCATTGATACAAGAGTTGCTCAGAATTCAAGCTTCATTGAACACAAGCTTCAAGGCACTTATACAAGAAGCAAAATACTCGACTACTGAGCATCAACAATAGATGAAAGAATACAAGTTCAAAGCTCAAAAGAGAAGCCAAGATGAATGAAGAAAAATCATCAAGTTGCTGAAGCTAGTCTTCATCAACGCGTTGATGAAATGAAGAACAGAATCTGTGAAGATTTGTAATGGCTAGAAATCAATTTGACAACGGTCAGAAAGCTCCAAAATGGAAACTATTCATACCCAACGACTATGAATTGATACCAGACACCTCTACCCATTTGTGAAGACCTAGATCCTATATAAGCCAAAGCAAAGATGAAGAACTACACACACAATAATACACATTCTAATCTGTGCATTCTCTTCATTTTCATCACTCATAAAGATCATAAAAGAAACTCTCGAGCTATCACTCACAAAGCTGCAATCATCCTAAAGAACATCCTCCAGAAGTTTTGACTACATCAGAAAAGAGTTCATCATCAACAGAGAAGCCTACTCTACACTCCTTCATCTATATTGTCACCACCATCACCGTGATACTAGGCGGATACTGTGCGGAAGCGGCTTCATAAAGGCGACTGGCGACGTCGGAATGGAGATCGTCAGAGTTTTCGGTTACCAAAAACCCGCCCGTTTTAAAATTTTCCTTTACTTAGGTTTCTAACACGTTATTCGGGTTTTTAAAGGCGCTCTAGGTTTACTTACAGTCCGAACCTGCACCCGGAAACACGTTAGCGGTTTTACAGAAATATCGCGCGCTTAATAAACAGAAATTAAATGTTATACATCAGATAGGAACTTCCACCCACTTCGTTGGGTGC
>JBBYHH010121610.1:0-23604 GCA_038382905.1 Daphne laureola
GTTACAATAAATGACATACCTTGTCTTCCGGCCGTTATACGTTGAAGACTTATCGCCGGACTGGGGTGGGTGTAACACATGGTGTGCCATAGGCACAATGGATCCACACTCTTTTCAAAATGCAAACAGCTGCTTGAAAAAGTTGTTGTCAAACATACCCAAACTATGAATAAGTATACAAAACTATTTTGGAAATTTAAGTCAGATTTTGAAACAACTAGTATATAATCTTTGATGAGAAAATGGAAATTCTTCGTGTTTTTTAGAATGTTATGAGTTCCGTTTAGTTGTGAAATTTTTTTCAAATTCTGCCGTAGCGGGTATATGCTAGCTTCAGGCGGAGTAGAAAATGCTTTTGAAAAGATGCCTTCGGGTATCTCTTCCCCTTCATACATACGAGAGAAGCCTTCCCCTTTTAATAGCATTGTTATCACTAATCTCAAAATCCTTCAAGCAACTCAATTACGGTCCGTGCGCTGTTTTTCTTCTCTACCATGACAAATCAATTGATTTAATGTAAGCATCGCTATTTCCTTTGTCCTTCTCCCCTCTTTTTTGCCCTATTCATTGGACTTCATTCTTAAATTTCTTTTGTAAATATTTGATTTTATAACTAATTTCTAAACGGTAGAAAATCTTATTTTATAAACTTTGGAAAACTCTATTATTAAATTATGGAACTTTGTTTGGAAGTTTTATATTTTAAGACTAAAATTTTCTAATATTTGAAAAACAACATTTTTATCACTTGAAAATTAGTTTTATAATCAAATATTTAAAAACAAAAAACAAAAAATGAAGGACTTAGAAACAAAGTCAGATCCAACAAGTTTAAGAACGGAAGGGTATCGCACGGATCTGTGGCGCAATGGTAGCGCGTCTGACTCCAGATCAGAAGGTTGCGTGTTCGATTCACGTCAGGTTCAATTCAGTTTTATTTTTTTCGTTTTTTCCTTTCGAAAAACGTTGCGTGACAAATTTGCACAAACAACTAAACCCGGTGCTCTAATTGTTCAAAACACATAAAAACAAGTAGTAAATGTACATTTTGTTCCTCTTCTCTTCTTTATCACTTAGCCCGCCGAGGAAAACTCCGACCGCCATAGCCGATTACAATCAAAAGCTCCAAAACGCTGTACTGATGCTTCTAACTTCGCCTTCTCCTTCCTTCCATATCTCCCCTCACCGGCCTCTTTCTCTATCAACCAGAGATTTTCACTACATTAACGCACCCCCTGACCCATTCCGTCTTCCGGCTCGATGGGTGGTCCGAGCGTCTTCCATTCCCATGCGACCCAGAAGAAAATCCGGTCCCAAGGCGGACGACCCGGAAGCTCAGGAGCTTGTTCGGACATTGGTGAGGAAGAGTTTCAGCGACAAAGAACCACTTGTTAAGACGCTGAATAAGTTTGTTAGGGTTGTGAGGTCTGAGCATTGTTTCCTTCTTTTTGAAGAGCTTGGGAAGTCTGACAAATGGCTTCAGTGCCTTGAGGTTTGTTCAAATTCCAATCTTTTTCTTTTTTAACCTTCTGGGTGCCTTCAATTTGTTGAGTTTCTGCTCAATTTGTGCAATTTAAGTAAAAAGAAAGGTCTTTTAAATTTCTGGGTACCTGAGATTTCTTGAATTTTTGTTCAATTTGTGTAATTCAATTGGACAATCAGTTAGATTTCAGAAGAGAAAGGCTTTTTTCTCACAGAAGAGGTATTTCTGTGTTTAAAGACTCAGCCTTTTGTCATAATTAGGTGTTCAGATGGATGCAAAAACAAAGATGGTATATTGCTGATAATGGTGTGTACTCCAAACTGATTACAGTAATGGGGAAGAAAGGGCAAACTCGAATGGCAATGTGGCTATTCTCCGAGATGCGTAACAGTGGTTGCCGGCCTGATCCTTCTGTTTACAATGCTCTCATTACAGCTCACCTTCATTCCCATGATAAACCGAAAGCATTGGAGAAAGCTTTGGGGTACTTCAACAAGATGAAGGGTATGGAACGATGTAAACCGAATGTCGTCACTTACAATATTCTGTTGCGAGCTCTGGCACAAGCTCGAGATGTTGATCAAGTGAATGTTTTTTTCAAAGATCTTGATGATTCAGTTATTTCTCCTGATACCTATACCTTTAATGGTGTGCTGGATGCGTATGGAAAACACGGGATGATTAATGAGATGGAATCTGTTCTCTCTCGAATGAGGAGTAAACAGTGTAAGCCTGATCTCATTACGTTTAATATTCTGATTGATTCATATGGGAGGAAGCAAGAATTTGATAAGATGGAGCAGGTGTTTAAGAGTTTGTTGCGGTCCAAGGAGAAACCGACACTGCCTACTTTTAATTCAATGATCCTATGCTATGGAAAGGCACGACTTAAAGAGAAAGCCGAAGGTGTATTCAAGAAGATGATTGATATGAAATATGTGCCAAGCTATATCACTTATGAGACAGTGATCATGATGTATGGCTACTGTGACTGTGTTTCCAGAGCCCGAGAGATATTTGATGATGCTGTTATGTCACGGAAGGAGAAAAAGGTTTCGACCTTAAATGCCATGCTTGATGTATACTGCATCAATCGTCTTCCTGTTGAAGCTGATATGCTTTTCAGTGATGCACTCAAATTAGGATTCACTCTCGACTCATCAACGTATAAGCTTCTTTATAAGGCATACACTAAAACCAACATGAAGGAACTGCTGCAGAAGTTGCTGAAGAAAATGGAGATAGATGGTATAGTCCCCAACAAAAGGTTCTTCCTGGATGCATTGGGCACATTTGGAACATCAACACCTGCACCAGATTCAACAAAAAGAAGTGGTCCTAGCAGCCAAATTAACGCAAAAGCCAAAGTCTAAGTAATTGATTGATCAAAGATGCATCGACGAGTTCAGGCAGCCTTGAGAATTTCCAGCTCTGATCTTATTGTTTTTCCGTCTAAGAAGGTATGCATCTCTGACTTCTTCTACTTCTCTTCTAACTTTAATTTGATACAGATTATACGCTCATCTCAAATGAGCAGCATCTTCTTTTGTAACATTTAAAGCATGGACATTACTGTAGTTAGTACTATAGACTAGTGGTTCAGTTGTTCTTCTGAAGGTAACAGCATTCCAGTTATTATCACTCTCTGTCTCAGAAAAAAAATTCTTTGGGCACAATGGTTAACCTAATTGTGGCTGCAATATGGATATGTAAAAGAGGAGTGGCTTAAAGGGAAGGGAAAATGAGGATGAAAAGGTAAACTAAGTATTGAGAAGTTTCTTTGGAAAAAAAAGGGAATAATTGCTTCAATGTAAAGAAATGTAATATTTTCAAGGACAGAAGGGGTATAGTAATAATAAGATTAATAATAATAATAATAATAATAATTATTATTATTATTATTATTATTATTTGATTCATTTAACACACAAGAATATGCATTTTGTGAGTTGCAAATATATGGTCTGAAGAAATTGTTGTACCATTTATTTGGGACAAGTTCCAAAAGTATGCCTTTATAGGATGGCAAAGTGTTACACTGAAGCAAAGTGTAATTTATTGTCTTCATTTCCAGCTTCATTTCCCCTTGTATCATCATCATCATCAACAACAACACCTTAATCCCATAGTATGCAAAAACATAGTGACAAAGTTTTACACTCATTTTTAAGCGTTCATTTCAACTCGTATCCGGTCCAAACTGTAACGGACTCCATATTTCTTCAGTAGAACATGGCACAGATGGTAACTAAACTGATCAGTATACTTCTCTGCCAAATAACTGCAGGCTTTATATCGTCCACGTCCAGTATGATTCTGCATCTAGTTTAGATAGCTGACATTCATCATATTTTATGGTCCTTCATCATGGGTCCAGATCTTCTGCCCCATTTTCCCTTCACCACTCCGCACCGCACCCTCATTATGACGGTCACACATAACTTCTAGAAAGTTAAAGCGTTCCTTCAGGGAAGATCATATAGGAACGGGGACTAGTGAGATGGGGAACAGGCCAGAGGATCTCGACCTGCTTCATCACCAGGTCGACATCTTTCTTCTTTTCAGTTCTACATTTGCCATGTAGGAGTGATAGATTAGGATTCAGTGATGATACAACTGGGCAACTCCTCTGTTTTGATTTTGCTTCCTGTGTGTTTTCTTGTCAGTCTTTCTTTCCTGCAAAGTGCTTGAGCTTTTACTGAATTTTCATGTTTTTCCACCTCTATGCAGGCAAGTGAATGTATTCTTGAACTGAATTTTTAGCAATCTTTTGCAAATTCAGTTGAAGAATGTAGATGGCGCTGGACTTGGCAGTCTGCAATTTCAGACTCGAGAGACAATGGGAGCAGCGGTTTTTGCATTCTTCTCCTCACCCTGAGGAAACGTACATTGGTTGTAAACTGCATTTGGTCATGAGCCCTACAATTTAATGCATATTATTGTTGGGCCTTTCACCCAATATTAGTGCATGTGTATATAAGTTCTCAACATAATTTAGCGTTATTTATGATTTAGAGCTTTAATCCTTCTACCAGCTATGAGACTTCTGTACCTGCATTTACACATTGCAAATCAAGTAAAAAAAAAAAAAAAAACAACGTCGTTACTCTCATAGGTACTTGTTTCAGGTAGCATGAAAGAAGATGTACAAAGTACATACTAGAATTATGCTATACTTGATAAATCGCTTGCTAGCAATCTCACTGGTTAGAGCCTAACTCAAACTGATTTGGTAACAGATGAGAGAGGAAGGGTACTAATTACATAACTTGTTACAGACAATTTGAAAGAATGAACCATCTTCCCCATTAGCCTGTGTTGTAAGAAAAGAATTTGCAAAGATTCTAACAAGTCAGTCCTCTTCTGTCTCTGCAATCAATAATTGAGGAGAGTGAATGTAAGAGAAACATGAGACTCTGAGCGATTTCGGAAATGTAATGAACATTATTATGTCCCCGCAGACATTAGAAAATAAGTAGAGCTTTTGAATGAATTCCCATTACAGAAAAAGGGGACTGAAAGAATGTTGCTATAGAAAAAAAGAGCATGTGAATGTCTAATACTCCTTCTGTCTTAAAATGATTTAGCATTTGACCGAGCACGAAAATTAAATTAAGGAGTGTTAAGAAGTTAGGGGTTAAAAGGTAAAAGTAGAGTTAAAAAATTTCCTTAAAAGGAAATGATCAAATCCTTTTGGAACCCGAAAAAGAATACTTGAATCTTTTTTGGACGGAGTAAGTAGAAAGCATACCATTTATGGCTTCCATATTATTATCCTCCTTGTAGACGCCTAGGGGTGACCCATGGACTGAAAGAAGCATTTCCCCATGCTTGGGTTGCCTTACTGTCTTTGGAGTTGTACCGATAGATAGCCGTTGGCTGGTCACCTGGGAAACAAGGGTGAAAGCATAAGAAGCTCTAGGTCATTCCATTAGAAACCATTTGAATAAGTACAGGAAGCAACCCTAAGAAAATTAACTATACATCTAGACATCATAGAAGTCTTTTCAGTGGAGCTTTATGATTTAGTATAACAACTATACACCAGGTCACTGAAAATTTTCGGTATGCA
Organism: Daphne laureola; assembly: GCA_038382905.1. Classification (NCBI taxonomy): domain Eukaryota; kingdom Viridiplantae; phylum Streptophyta; class Magnoliopsida; order Malvales; family Thymelaeaceae; genus Daphne; species Daphne laureola. The sequence goes on from JBBYHH010121610.1 coordinate 5,556, forward strand.
CGTAGATTATGTATTATCATCGTGGTTATAATCGTGGAGATGATGATTATAACAATTTTTATGCATCAAAGGGTCTACAGAAGTATTTCACCAACTCATGTGATATCTCTACCACCTCATGATGAAACAATACGTCTATGTTTTACTTCACTTCGTAGATTTTTCTATTTGACACTATAACTCAGAGATGCATGAAATCAGCACCACTTGCAATTCCTAACATGACAGAGAAACAATAACAGCATGTTGTTTAAGATCTACCATCAGCTAATGCATTGCTCTGCAGAACAGTAACTCAGAATAAGTATACAAACCCCGGGCGTTTGAAGGGCATCATGCATGCCAAGCATTTGACTTTCCGACGGCCCATCAAAAACCTGTAGCACAAAAGTCGAGGGAAAATAATACACATAGAGTCGAACAAAAATTGGATTTTCCCATTGGGTAACATACAAGTTTTGGGAGTATTATCTTGAAAAACATTTGAAAAAACAATTGAATTTTTGAAAATTGATGTAAATTCATGAGGAAAAGATTGGAGCAAAAATTGATTTCACAGATTAAAAAAAAAGAAATGATAACCGGTGTCATTTATTAAGGGTAAGTTTATTTCCTTTTTTTATAATTTTCTATACATGTAATAATTGTAGTGAAACAAAACAAGAAAAAAATTGATACATGAAAAAAAAAAAAAGTACTCTTAAGAAGTGACCTGAAACACCCGTTAACAAGACCGTACAAAAAATAGATCAAAGAACATAGCCTTTATCTAATTATGTAGGTGACCAAATAAAGGATGCAAATATAGAATCTTTAGGAGGATGTTATACAGATGAAAAAGCGGCATTTTTATGTAGTAGGAGTACAGAAGTGAAAATGAATTAAAAGAAGTCAAACTGCAAGTGCAAATTCAATACTAAGAAGAGATCCTCTATTATCAGCAGCTTTTCAAAATGTAGAAGCGGATAAGACTACGTACCAAATTGTTGCGTATTAGACTATCACAACTCATCATGTTTGGTCTGCCTGACAGAAAAGAAACAAGTTGATTGAGAAAAGAATTGGTTACTATTTTCTTTGCACTAAAATGGATCAGATCTAAATAAGAACAGGACTTCCACTATACCTCCTTCACTCGCTAGCTCTGCAGCAGTAAAAGGCATGACAGCAGAGCTGAACGGATAACATGACGACATCTGATTCAAAAGAGAAAATTGTATGTCTCTACCATCCAAACTACCATCACCAGCCCCATTCAACTTCATCTCAAGTTGGCCACTTTCTTCATTTTCTACAAATGATATATTCGGGCAATTCTCATTGAAGAATTGCAATACTGGTGTTTGGAGTTGCTCATCACTAAGAGATGAGCGTAGCAAGCGCAATGCTGTCAGCATGTGGTCATTTTCCAGTTGGACAATGGCCATAAGTGCAACAATTTGTCTTTGAACTGCAACAACAAATCAAGTATGTTTACATATTTTGAAATTAAAGCATCAAAACAGAAACTATTCAACAAACTGCATTCTGATACCTCACTGTACAAACAAAGTAATGAAACAGCAGTCAAATTCTTCTTTCCTCCTACCTCCAGTCATTTAACTCCCAGACAACTTAACCTGTTTAAGTGTAATGCTTCAGGCTAATCAAATTATCTTATTTCAAATTTAAAGTTGGCATGGGAAATGAGCTTAAACCAGTTGCATATCTGAAGCTTAGGTACAATTCTGGTGGAACGGTTCCTTGGATAAGTAAGGTTTTCATTTCAAGAATGTTTTACATCACAATGTCTCCAAAACGGGTTACTTCATATATCCCAAAATGGGTTACTTCGTTTTCCCAAAGGGCTGCGTGATTTGAGCCCAAATGCCATGATCCTATAATCAAGTTGTCTTAGGGAACGCAATTTTGGCGTATTGCTAAATCTCCACAATCACCATTTCACAAGATCACATTAGCATTATCTGACACAGAATACTTGTTGTGGAATTCCACCAACAGATCCCATGTCAGATACTCAAGGAGAAGCTTGTGTTATGCAAGAGATCTCACAAATACCGGTTGGATCCAAAGCTTGGGTCCTTGGAGGTCGGAGATCAAAGCATTGTGTTTAAGTCCTCTGGCAGTAAGAAAGACTTTATTTGCGCTAGTAAGAGTAAGAGCTAGCATTCAGACCGAATGACTCTATGAAATTACGTTGATACTTCCACATATTTATGGGTAACGTAGGAGACATCTCTATTTTCCCCCCAGGGAATCTTTAGAATTACCACTGCTTAGCTTTCAATCGGGAACATATGTCCAAATGGTCTGACTACACAAATCATGGCATCACACCTGGATGATCGACTCAGATGATGGGCAAACCAAAGTCATGGATTTCCACATATTCAAACTGTTATCAAAACTAATTAATGAACATAAAAAGAGATGGAATGAGGCACTAATAAACCAAGTTGATAAGTGGATTCGCTCTGCTTGGAGAGCTGATCAAGCTGATACTCTAGCATGCGAAGAGCATGACTAGATTCACTATAAGCCCACTTCATGCAGGCATTTCTTAAATTTCGATTGCATGGAAAGTGGTTAGATGTCAGCTAACAGTGCTCTAGCAGAAACAAAGGAAGGAAACCACAGACCACATAATTCTTTATTTTCCTCTATCCCGGTTTGTTTAGGATCACTACCCATTGCCCCTTTGCTTGGAAGACACCGTGCAGGCGTGGTTAACAGAACTAATTGATTATTCTACTGCTCCTATGCTAAGAGGATCAGAGTTATTCCTCGCTATGGAATGTTGCTTAGTCCAAGTGATGTAGCTTTGAACAAGCTTTCCCCTAATCCTTCTACTGTTAATTAATCTAGATCAAGCACTAGGACCTATCAATAAAGCGATGGACCATACACTTGTTGCCCAAGAGCACCAACACAAATTCATAACACATGAAGTTTTGTGATTTATCCAGAACAAACCTAGTTCATGGTTTAAAAAATCAAAGCGCTGGAACATACACTTAATGCCCAAGAGCACCAACACAAATTCATAACACATGAAGTAATTTGTGACAAACCTAGCTCATGGTTTAAAAAATCAAAGCGCCGGACCATACACTTATTGCCCAAGAGCACCAACACAAATTCATAACACATGAAGTAATTTGTGATTTATCCAAAAGAAATCTAGTTCATGGTTTAAAAAATGGTTTAAAAAATCAAAGAGAAGTTGCCAAATAAACAAGCAATTTGCAACAATTGGTTTCCAAAATGAACGAGAAAAGTCCCATATAAACAAGCCAATTCCTGTAGAGCAAAAATGAGAAACCAGTAAAACAGAACTGTTCGTACCTTCAACATCGGCCTGAAAGCTGTCGTCTAAGCAGGGCTGAGGCTCTTCCGGAGCTGGTTTACAGACTTTCTTCGCTCTACGCCGCGGCATTTTACGGGTGAGATCGAAACTGAGCAAGGAGGCGAATCTAAGAGAAAGAAAGGGAATCAAGCGAGGGATTGTTAGAAATCTCTTCTACTATATATATATATATATATATATATATATATATATATATGCTTGCTGTGATCGATTACTCAATTACACAGAATCTTCAACTTAAGTATAACCCTAGACTAACCTGCTAACCAAAGACCTAGCGACTAGCACCGATTACATAGATTAACAAGCAACAACCTAGCGAAGACTAACCTGGCCGCTGGCGACTAGTGGGAGACGAGGAAGACGACTGTTGCGACGCTGCCGGCCGCTGCGTCTCTCTCACGGCTGCCGTTTCGCGTGCAGAGTTGGTGAATCTGATTTTGTAATTTGTGAAAGTGAGAAGATACTTCAGACAGATATCATGAAAATTTCAAACTTCATAGTTTTCGTTGGGCGGCAAAATCTCTGGTTCATCTTCGATGGGCTGTAAATTATTTAGGACAAATTTCTTATGTTTATTGAGAAACTATTAACATTGTAAATCTGTTCTTATACTCATTCTTACTTATTAATTGATCATTAAAAAAATTATAAGGATAAATAAAAAAAATTAAAAATTCTGTTTTTTTTTATGAGTGTATAAAAATTTCATATTTCAAATCATTCGGGCCAATGCAGTTAACTTTCGGGCCAATGCATTTATTACCATCCACCAACTAGCACAAAAAGTGGTACTAAGGTTCGAATTCTTGGGAAAATGTGTTCATTTAGGAGTATTTACGTGCAAGTTATCATTCACTCTACCGGCAGTATGTTGGATCATTTACCCTCCTGTTATTCATCCTTACGCTCGTTAGAAAGGCTTTTAAGATGCTCTTCCCGCATAACGCACCCAGTAAACCAGCTGATTAGCAGAAATTAACAAGAGGGAAAAAAGAACACAAGATTTACGTGGTTCGGTCAAGAGAGACCTACATCCACGGCGGCAACTCCACTATAATATTGAAGCACTACAGATTCAGAGAGCACATGAAATACAGTATACAACAATCTGGCAACATACGAAACCTCAGCAACCTAATGCTCTTCGATCGACAGTGACTGCAGCTGACCCTGTTAATTGATTTGGACACAGTGACCACAATCCAAGATGGCCACCATGATGTTCTGTCTGATCCAGTAAGCTCCTCAAGCTCGGAGGATAAACGGTAGGAGGAACAAGACAAGGCACCAAATTCTTGTTCTCAATTAGACAAGCCCTGTCAATACGATGGGAGTAATAACCACTAGACGAGCACAAGAACCATGTGAAAACAAGCAAACCATGCCCCAACTTCAAAAGAGACGAACTTTATGCAGCAACTGACAAAGTGGCACCAAGATTAAGCTAACCTTGCAGAATACACTTCCAAGATAATGTCAACTGCAGAAACCAGAGCAGGGGATTCCAAGAAACAAACTCAAACACATGTTCAACGGTCAACATAATGCTCCATGTGATGATGTTTAGCTGCAAAAAACACCCGAGTAGCGCCTGCCACCGGTGTCATCAAGATACAAACAGCACAAATTCAACAGTCATGAAAATGTTGAAAAAACCTGAGTAGGGGACTGCCACCAGTGTCAACACAAACTCGCAGCAACGACTTGGTGGTAGAGGCAGATAGGCTGCGAAAACATTTGGTGGTAGAGACAATAATGACTTCTGGTAGAACATTTGTTCTCATGATAGCGACAACAATAACTACACCAGCAGATGACTTCCTACAGCACAACTAAAGCAGATGCAGATGTTTGGGAAAACAAATACATCTCTATAATATCAAGTTGATAATTCTATAATGCAATATCTATACCAACCCATTAGAACAAATAATACCAGGAGGGAACCTACATAAGACATATGAACATCACCAGAAAAGCTTCCACTGAACCTGACACACAAGTCACGAAAGAACAAAGCAGAGAACATTGTTACTTTCCTTAAAATCTTCCACCAGTTTCCCTCCAACAATTTTTGTTACTGGTCCTTGATCTTTGTAACTGGTCCTCCACCAAATTAAAGACTCAGCCTCTATCTGATCATTCATGACAAAGACCAATGCTAATGTTGGCAAAACAAGTGATTTTTCAACACCATGCAAACCAAAGTGGTGGTTCAAGCTAAAACTGCTTAATCCAACACTGCAAGCAGCAGTAAAGCATATCAGTTCTTAAATTAATATCTTAGCAAATGGATGAAGATCCAGAAACATCTGCAACATCTTGTCCTCGAGGAGAAAACCAGTTAAGCTTCCAGACCCCTACACAGTGTGAAGGTGTAGAAAAAGAGCCGACTACAACAATTGCACAGCAACACATACCTCTCAATGGTAGTACTACAAGAAATTGCAACGCCACACATACCTCCAATTACTACCACCATGTAAACGAACCATATGAAGCCAATAAGGGGCTTCGCCCAGAAACCAGTAGTATATGCTAAACAAATGCACCTACAGCTTCACAATAGCATCTTCATGAACCCATCTAGAACACTTAAATTAGTCAAACGCCCAAAAGGAGACATTTGATCAAATATCCTCAGCATGATTTGATCAACCATCTTCAGTGCTTGATTTGTTTGTTACAGGAGCAAGGTATTTCATTTGCTGGACATGATGCATGATGAACTTATTCAGTTGATAAGAGCATATTTGAAAAGGAATCATAATTCTTCAGCTTCAATAGTTTGGTACACAAACTACAAGGTGAAGTATTTATATGCTTGACACGAAGCATGAGAAGCTTACTTATTCCGTAAGAGCTAATTTCAAGATAGTCTTCTAACATTGAATCAGTAGTGCATAAAAGTACTTATATGCTTGACATTATGCGTAAGGAATAAAAGCAAATTTGATGAGTGATCATATTCTTCAGCTTAATGAGTGATCATATTTTTCAGCTTAATTTTACTGAATATCTTCAGCTTGATTAGTTTGGTACATGAGCAACATCACATTTATACCTTCACCTTGATTTGATAAAAAATCCACAGCTTTATTTGTGCTGGATATCTTCAGCTTGATTTATTAGCTTGTTTCAAGATAGTCTTCTAACATTGAATCAGTAGGAGGAGGTGCATAAGAGTATTTATATGCTTGACATGATGCGTAAGGAACTTATTTTTTCCATGAACATATTCTACAGCTTAATTAACTGAATATCTTCAGCTTGATTAGTTTGGTACATGAGCAACATGACATTTATACCTTCAGCTTGATTTGATCAAATATCCACAACTTGATTTGTGCTGAATATCTTCAGCTTGATTTATTAGCTTGACATGAAGCATGAGAGATTCTTAACATTGGATCAGTAAAACAAGGAGCCATGGAGGCTCCTAGATAAGCAGAATGATGCAGAAGACCATTGACTAGAAGAAACCCCAGAACATTTAGAAACTAGTGCAAGGCATTTCGAAACAACGGAAGTAATGCTTCAAGTGTCTTATTTTCCATCCCAAGAAGGATTTATAGCATATAGTAATAACTCTGGCATGACATTTACCAGACAAAGCCTTAAACAACAGTAGTGGGAGAGGCAAAATAGCATACTCTTGCTAAAGGCGAGACCACAGAAAAGAACCTCCAAGTAAAGCCTCACGAGGATGACCTAGAGAAAAGCAAGAATCCACTCGTCACATAAAACCAGACCCCACCCCAAATGACAAAGCTAGATCAAACTGTAACGTGAAAGTGAAGGCACCCAAAAAACATGGAACTTTGCTGTGAAGTCTTGAAGGCAGAAGACAGATAGAAAACAACCATATTGACAATGCAACATGGAAGTTCAACAATCTCGAGAGTTCAACTTTCCTCTTTCATGATGTCACCTAAAGCCGTAATCACCTACCCACAACTTGAGCCTCCATAATGCTAGAACGTGGTCACTGAAATTTAACAACAGGCAAACCTACAGAAGCAAATTATAGGTGAAACTTCTTCCTGATTTACTAAGACCGTTGCGCTCCCTCATGACGTATAGATGATAAGTCCTTAAGTCCTTAATCATAAATGCTTTCTATATCAACTCTTGCCAGACAACACAAACGATTGAAGTAACCTTGAGATAAGCTTTCAAAGAGAAAGCAGAACACCTGACCTCGTCTTCCAGCCAATTCCAATGTAAGGCAGCAACTGAAGCTGTTGTGGGAGAAAGATACAAATACCTGAAGGCATGCAGCTAACTGGCTCCACCTATGACAGCGCGCACCCTCTTTGGTACCATGATTGTCGTCGTTAAAATACCGCTTAAAGCATTCTAGATGCAAAAAAGAAAGAACAGAAGATGGTTTGGCTTACCACATGCGATTTAAAGAAGCTTATTCATTTATTTCCCTTACCAGCTTTAGTTGCGGGCCTTCTAAGCATGAAATAGCATATAACCACGTCCTGAAATATTACTAATCTTGACCATAGATGAAATACAGCTAAAGCAAAACCAAAATCACCTCCATCCAAACACAAGCATTGACCTCATCCCACCGAATGCCAAGCAGTATATACTCCCCTCCTATACTTTATCTGTGTCCATGACTGGCAGAACAGGAAGAAGCAAAAACTCCTTAAGGCAAAAGACAAACAGGAAGCAAAGGCTCACTGCCACAGCAACTGCAACATGAAGATTCAACAGCCTCAAAACAAATTCCAGTTGCCAAGAAGGCAGCATGAGAAGTACATAAATGAAGGGATGATTAAAATATTTAAGAAATTTAAATTTATTACGATCTCAGCTTTTGTATATGCAAACAGAAAGAAACCCGATCTAACTTCATCTGCAAAACACACAAAATAGAGAACAATTGCTGTACAACGTATAAGAATCCTACAAGAGAACGCGCTAATGAATTTCTAATAGGATATGAAGCACCATCAACCAACAAAGATCAAGATCCCAAAGTTCCTGAAGAGAGTTCTGACAAAATTTAATCCGAAGAGAAACACATCTGGAAATCATGTTTAAAATTTACCAAAATCAACACTAAAGAAAACTGGCGATCACAAAATTTTAATGCACATCCAGCTACACCTTAAAACGAAGGACATAAGACAAACCATAAGCCAAACTCGCTTGCCCAGACTTCTACTGTGATCCTTAATATCTTGGCTGACCAAAAAAATGACAATCAAATCAAGAACCTAACTTGAATCTTCCAACCTTTATTAGAAGGATCATCCTTCACATGTCAGTTTCTTCAACGCTTCAAACAACAGATCTACATCATCACGTGTATCAGGAAGAAGGAAAATCAGAAACCAACAAACCTCAAATTCCGAACCAAACTAGGGTATGTGAAAGGATCAAATGAACAAGAATTCTGATGGTAACTATCCTTGTTGCGGAAGACAGATAGAAAGCAGAGGCAACTGCAACCGTGAACTGAAAGACTCCATAGCCAAAGAAAAGGACATGTCCATGCAATCACAAGTAGGGACACATCAGAAAAATGAATGGCTTCTGTTCTTTAGTTGCTTCTAACAGGTGAAATTTCATCCTGATTTTCTACTACCATTGCTGCATTGATGACATAGATATAAGTCTTCACAAAATGACCTCTTTATCGGCGCTTGCCAGCCAACAAAACCAATTGAAGTAACCTTAAGATATGTTTTCAAGGAGAGCATGCAGAGCAACTGAACTCATCTTCCTCAACTCCAATATAAGGCAGAAACTGAAGCTACTGGCAGGAAAAGATACAAAGACCTCAAGGCATAACCTCATCATGAAATAAACTATACTGATCTTGACCATAGATGGAAAACACCTAAAGAAGAATATAAATCACCTCCAGTCAAATGCAAGCTTAGTTGCTTCTAGATTATCAGTGAAGTGCTTGCTGATTTTCTAGTACCGTTGCCCCATTAATGACATGATGATAATTCCTTACAAAATGATTTCTGAATCAACTCTTGCCAAACAGCACACACAATTGAAGTAACCTTAAGATACGTTTTCAATGAGATAACACAGAGCACCTGACCTTGTCTTCCAGCCAATCCCAATATAAGGCAGAACTGAAACTGTTTGCACCTGACCTTTAGGCATATAACCTAGTGAAATAAGCTATAGTTATCCTGACCATATATGGAAAAGACCTAAATCAAAACCAAAATCACCTACAGTCAAACGCAAGCTTAGACTTCATTCCATTGAATGCCAACAAGTATATGCTCTCCTCCTATATTAAATGACTAGCAAAGCACAAAAAAGAAAAAAATCCTAACTGTTACAGAAAACAAGGACAAACTTCTGCTTTAGAACAAACTGCCAAGACAAACTTCTGAAGGTAAGTAAAAGCAACAAATAAATGAACTCACATGGTAACCATCCTTGTTGCAGAAGACAGATAGAAAGCAAAGGCGTACTGCAACTGTGACCTGAAAGACTCCACTGACCATAGCCAAAGAAAAGCACATGTTCATGCAATCCTACGTAGGGAGACATCAGACATATGAAGGTGAAATTTCTTCCTGATTTTTTACTACTGTTGCTCCCATTTATAATATTTATAATATTATTAACCATCATTTAATAAGATAATTTTCTTTCTCCTAACATATATATATATCACTGTATTTGAATGGCTAAAAAATGATTAAATTATTTCTCTATTTAATTCAACTTGATTTAAAAAATCATTACACTTTCAAATGTTAAATAAATTGTGCCCCCACATCCAAAAAATCCTGCGCCGCCACTGGTTGGTAGAGAAAGATGCAAAAACCCCAAGGCATAAAACCTCATCATTATATCCTAAAATAATATTGACCATAGATGGAAATGACCTAAAGAGAAACCAAAATCATCTCCAGTCAAACGCAAGGTTAGACCTCATCATTAAATTGAATGCCGACCAGTATATTGAACACAATGACGAACTGTCGAACCAAACTGGTGTAGAGAAGTGAAATCACCAGATAACAAGGAATTCTGATGGAAAATATCCTTGAGGCAAAGGACAAACAAGATGCAAATACTGACTGCCACTGCAACTACAACTGCACCATGAAGATTTAACAACCTCATAAAAATTCGAGTTGCGGAGAAGGCAACTTGAGAAGTACATAAAACTGAAGGGGAAGATAAAATTAATGAAGACAGAATTAAAGAAGGGATTTGAATTTGAGTATCTCGGGCCTTCATATCTGCAAACAGGAAGGAACTCGATCTAACTTCACCTGGTAAACACCCAAAACAGAGAACAATAGCTCATGCGTAACAATAGCTGATGCACAATGCATAAGAATTTCATAAGGAGGGAGCAAAAATTAATGAGTTTCAAATAGGAAATGAAGAACTCGCCATCAACCAGCAAAGGTCAAGATCCCAAAGTTCCCTGAAGATAGTTCTTACAAAATTCAATCTGAAGAGAAGAACATCTGTAAACCATGTTTAAAATTTATCTTAATAACGACACTCAAAAAAGCTAACAATCACAAAACTTAATGCATATTCAGCTACACCTTAAAACCGAAGGACTTGAGATGAACAGTGATCCAAAACTCACTAGCTTCATGAGAAAATGGACTTGGAAAGAAAAGACAAATCAACAAAGAAAGATCGATCGCCCAGACATCTGCCGTGATACTTAGTACATTGGCTGACAACAAACATAAAACTCAATAAAATACCTAACTTGAATCTTCTAACTTTCAGGAGAAGAATCATCTTTCACACAGGTCAGTCTTCATCTCTTCAAACAAACAGATATTTATCAAGAAAGTAAAGCAGAAAACAACAAATCGCTTGATCATTTGTGCAGAAGAGCTAAATTGGAAACCAAATTGACCCCTAGTCAAAGGAAGCCTAGACCACATCAAACAAAATGGCAAACAGGATGATATTCCTCTCATATTGAATTAGTGCTGACGGCTGGTATAGCATGAGGAAACTGAAGATACCGAACATTACAGTATGGAAGGGCAAACTGCCTAACCGAACTTCTGAGGGTAAGCAAAAGCATCAAATAAGCAGAAACTCTGATGGTAACCATCCTTGTTGCTGAAGACAGATAAAAACCAAAGGTGAACTGCAACCATATCAACCTCAAATTTTTCCAGTTGGAGAAAAGGCACTGTAAGGACAAAGAATTAGGGGAAGGATTCAAACTCATGATGACAGCGTCGCTTCATATCAGCAAACACGAATAGAACAGATCCGATCTCTCTGCAAGAAACCCAAAACACTGAGAGAGCAATGCAGAATGCAGTACGCAGAACACTAACATACAGGGAGAGAGAAAACAAGAATCCAAGGAATGCTAACAAGACATGCAGAACTCGGCATCACCCAGCTAGATCCCACATCATGTCACTGATCACCCAAAGTTTCTGGAGAGAGCTATTATAGAATCCGATCTACAGAGCAGAGACACATCGGAGAACACAGACAGAAAGAAAAGGTGGACTGCAACCATAACAACCTCAAATTTTCCAGTTTGAGAAAAGGAATCGTAAGAAATACATAGAATTAGGGGAAGGATTCAAACTCATGATGACCGCACATCGGCGGCAAACAGGAATAGAACAATTCCGATTTATCCTGCAAGAAACCCAAAACACGGAGAGAGCAATGCAGAATGTACTAAGAAACAGTTAGAGACAAGGAGAGCGAAAAAACAAAGAACCCAAGGAAGAAATCCTAACAGGACATGAAGAACTCGGTGTCACCCAGCTAGATCCAAAATCATCTCAGATCACCCAAAGTTCTGAAAAGAGTTATTAGAGAATCCAATCTACAGAGTAGAAACACATCGGAGAAGCATGTTTGAAGGTTATCATAAAATCAACTCAATCAAGAAATCCCATGATCAGATAGCTTTCAAACCCGAGAGAATTGAGATAACCATAAGACAAACCTCGACAGCTTCACGAGAAACAGGAACTGAAAAACAAATGAATTCAAACTCAATAAAAAACCTAACTTGAATCTTCTAACTTTCAGGAGAAGAATCATACTTCACACAGGTCAGTCTTCATCTCTTCAAACAAACAGATATTTATCAAGAAGTAAAGCAGAAAACAACAAATCGCTTGATGATTTGTGCAGAAGACCTAAACCGGAAACAAAATTGACCCCTAGTCAAACGCAAGCCTAGACCACATCAAACAAAATGGCAAACAGAATGATATTCTCTCCTATTGAACTAGTGCTGACGGCTGATATAGAATGAGACTGAATACCGAACATTGCAGTATATAAGGGCAAACTGCCAAACCAAACTTCTGAGAGTACGCAAAAGCATCAAATAAGCAGAAATTCTGATAGTAACCGTCCTTGTCGCTGAAGACAAAAAGCCAAGGTGAACTGCAACCATAACAACCTCAAAATTTTCCATTTGGAGAAAAGGCACTGTAAGAAGGACAAAGAATTAGGGGAAGGATTCAAACTCATGATGACCGCGCAGCTTCAAATCGGCAAACAAAAATAAAACAGATCCGATTTCTCCTGCAAGAAACCCAAAACACGAAGAGAGCAATGCAGAATGTAGTACACAGAAACACTTTAATACAAGGAAATAGAAAACAAGAATCCAAGAATGCTAACAGGACATGAAGAACTCGGGGTTACCCAGCTAGATCCCAAATCATGTCACTGATCAACTAAGTTTCTGGAGGGAGTTAATAGAGAATCGGATCAACAGAGCAGAGACACATCGGGAAACAAAGATAGAAAGAAAAGGTGGACTGCAACCATAACAACCTCAGAATTTTCCAGTTGGAGAAAAGGAATTGAAAGAAGTATATAGAATTAGGGGAAGGTCTTAATTAAAAAAAAAATAGAATTAGGGGAAGGATTCAAACTCATGATGACCACAGAGCTTCATATCGGCAAACAGGAGTAGAACAAATCCGATTTCTCCTGCAAGAAACCCAAAACACGGAGAGAGCAACGCAGAATCTACTACGCAGAAACACTTCGATACAGGGAGAGAGAAAAAAACAAGAATCCAAGGAATGCTTAACAGGACATGAAGAGCTCGGCGTCACCCAGCTAGATCCCACAACAGGTCACTGATCGCCCAAAGTTTCCAGAGATAGTTAACAGAGAATCCGATCTACAGAGCAGACACACATCGGAGAACACAGATAGAAAGAAAAGGTGGACTGCAACCATAACAACCTCAAAATCTCCAGTTGAAGAAAAGGAACTGTAAGAAGCACATAGAATTAGGGGAAGAGATTCAAACACATGTTGACCGCAGAGCTTCACAACGTCAAACAGGAATAGAACAGATCTGATTTCTCCTGCAAGAAACCCAAAAACACGGAGAGAGCAACGCAGAAACACTTCGATAAAACAAAGAATCCAAACAGAACATGAAGAACTCGGCGTCACCCAGCTAGATCCAAAACCATGTCACTGATCACCCAAATTTCTGAAAGAGTTACTGGAGAATCCAATCTACAGAGCAGAAACAGATCGGAGAAACATGTTTAAAGGTTATCATAAAATCAACTCGATCAAGAAATCCCATGATCAGATAGCTTTCAAACCCGAGAGAATTGAGATAACCATAAGCCAAACCTTGATAGCTCCACGAGAAACATGAATTGAAAAACAAATGAATTCAGAATCAAGAAATCGCAATTAACCGCCCAGATTTTCGCTACGATCCTTGATAACTTGGCAGAGAACCAGAATATGAAACTTGAATCAAGAACCTAACTCCAAAATCATCCAACCTTCAAAGAGAAAAAATCATCCTTCACACACAAATCTACATCTCATCAAGAATCAATATATATACCAGAACAACGAGAAACGATACAGAGAGCAATCGTAAAGAAGAGAATCACGAGAATGAGGAGAACTTGAGGGGACGGGGGCTATTTATAAGATGGTGGGGTTGGAACGTAGGGCTGAGATTAAATTGGGATAAAGACATCAACGGCTGTGGTTAGGCGTATGGTTGTTGACTGCGTAATATAGAAGCGACACGGTATCCAGCTGGCAGGTCGGTTGGATAAATTAAAAGGCGGTTCGCATAACAAAGTTCTGGTCATCAGACGCGCCCCGCCACTTAACAATATCCGGTCACATGAATTTTATAACGTCTGATTTTTTAATATTATGTGACAATATGATATCTATATTATTCTAATAAAAAGGTGATATCTGTCTTATTTTAAGTAAGTTTTGTCGTTAAAAAATATTTCATCCGTTCTGAATTAATTGGATCATTTTATTTTACTATTTCACAGTATTTAATTTATAATTTTTTTTATAAATGTTTAGATATTTAAAGTTAAAAAATTTACATGTCAATTATAATTTGTAACATACTTTTTTAAGTATATTTTTTTTAGAATTTTTTTCATTAATTATCTTTATCTTTATGAAAATTTAGGTCAAACATTAAATTTTGAAACATGAAAGTCAAATGGACCAATTAATTCAGGATGGAGATAGTACAATATGTTTAAAGAATGGTACATTTGTCACTAAAAAAATAGTACGTTCGTTTTTAGCATTTAATCTATAATTTTATTTCTTTAACGTTTTGACATGTAAATTCAAATATTTTAAATGTAAATTATAGATCAATATGTGTAGTTTCTAAATATATTTTTCCAAAAAATTTCAGTGAATTCTTTTTAATAATAATTTAAACTCTCACAACATCAAAAAAATAAACGTAGCAATCTTTCAAGAAAGAACATATTGTATTTTAAAGACGGAATGTCAAAATTATACTTCTTTCGTCTCATAAAGATTTTAGTTTTTGTTGTTATTGTTGTTTTCACAGTATTTAATCTACGATTTATTTTTATGAATTTATAGACATATAAAGTTAAATGATTCATATATTTTTCATAATTTACAATTTAAATTTTTTAAATCTTTTTTTTCCATTATTTATCTTAGTGAAGTTTTAAATCGAACAGTGTAATTTAAAATATTAAAGTTAGACACAATAATCTTTATAAGACGGGAGAATAATTCAAATAAACATTAAGGATGTATTCATAATAGCATAAACATTTCTCAGTTTACGTTGGTTTTGTCGAGTGTCATGGATTGTATAGTACTTACTTCTATTTTATTTAATGTTCTTGCATGTGCATTATGGAGATACAGAGAGAGCTGATAATATCTTTAATTTAAAGTGAAAATGTATGCAAGTGTTAACATTCTCGTTTTAATGAGCTTATCGAGGAAGGGGATGAGAATGAAGCTGGAGGAGTCGGTAGATATCATAAAGAAGATGAGTTTCGATGACGTTTGATAATTACATTGATAATTTAATGATTTGTTATAAGAATTTGGTGTTCAACTTAGAAAATTTATGATCGAGTAGTAGCAAAGTCCTACGTAGTAGCAACAAGATTTTGGTGTCCGTGTTTCGTAGCGGGTATTAATTATAACATTTTATAAGAATTTGAGAATGTTGTGATATAAAAAAAACAATTATAGATTGTAGTATAATTTTTTAAAATTAATGAGAAAGTAAATAATTATTACATATGAAAATGTAATTTTATTTTCTTAGGTAATTTTTTTTACACATATACATATAAGTTTTACAATTCGTGAATTAACGCGTAAAAGAGTAAGAAATAAATATCAAATAAGAGATAGTCCTTTCAGTAATTGAAAGAATAAAAATAAATCAACAGTGAGACTTCCATAAATGAATAGATGGATAATTTTAGGTTTATGAATTTTTATATTATACCATATTATGTTAGAAGTGTAAATGTAATAGTTCATCAAATAAAAATCTAAATTTGAGGTCATTTATGTTACACGTATAGTAAGATAAAATATAGATTTAAATGTATTACGAATATCATTATGAGAATTGGAAAGTAGAGTAATTTGGAAGTCTATAAGAAACTCAGGATATTAGCTCTAAAATTTCGGGGATCAATGCAACAAATAATAAAAAAAGTAAGTGATTTTTTTTATTCTAGAAATATTTTCTCACAAATTTCATATCAATTTCCAAATTTCATAAAATCTCTCCTACAAATAACATAAATGAACACACTTTAAAAGAAAAACAAAAATAAAAACAAAAAAAATTATTAAAAAAAAGTTCGTAATTTTTTTTTAATATAAAAAAAAGTAAAAAGACTGACGTGGTGCCGCCTGATTGGGCGGGCACTATTCATCAATAGTAACAACTTCCGTATTTGTATAGAGTGATAATCCGTAGTAGGACAAACATGATCCCGCATTAAGAGAGTAGTGATCACGTACGTAATTAAAATCATGCAGTAGAAGAGTATCCCGTAAAAAGAGTTTCATGATCTGGGTAGTGAAATGTCATGATCATCAGTATGAATTTCATGATCTGAGTAGCAGTTTCATCATTAATTAACATGAACAGTAAAAAATATGTCGATGCCTAAACAGATTAAAAAAAAAATACATCAAATTATATGACATATGAGTCTCTTTTTCTTCGTCTTATTTTTGTTATTTCCATATGAAATAAAAAGATACTTCATCCGTCCTTAATTAATTGGACCATTTGACTTTCATATTTCAAGGTTGAATGTTTGACCAAATTTTTCATAAAGATAAGTAAGGATAAAATTCCAAAAAAAATATATTTAGAATATGTATATTACAAATTATGATAGACATATAATTTTTTTAATTTTAAATATCTAAATATTCATAAAAATAAATTATAAATTAAATACTGTGAAATAACAAAAATAAATAATCCAATTAATTAAGGACAAACGAAGTATAATTTTTTAGATAATGAGAAAAATGGTAGTGGCATAGGTGTAAATAAAGTGAAAATTAGTGCACTTAAAATACACACTTTTGAATTAGCGTATCCTAGCATTCTCCTTATGGATAACCATTCTATTAACTTTGTTCTTAAAAAGATTGTGGACCGTTGTTATTTATGATATTCACACATATTTTTCACATGGCGATTGTGAACACCCCAACGCTTCGTTCGAACACCAGATTTGTTTGCCCCTCTTACCAACCGGTCTCGTTACACCATCCTCCACCCAATATCAACCAACTCCATCAATTCTGCTTCGCCACTCCTGAGGCCATTATGAAGCGCCACCATCGGAAGCAACATGTCTTTAAAACAAATCCATTATGGGTCAATATCATCTTAATTACTCCACTAATTACTCATTTTGCTTCAGTACGTGAGTTCCGATCAGTGGCCACGGCTGCCCAGTTTTGGTGGTATTTTAAAAAAATGGATCCAAACAAAGCAAAGTGATTTAGGTTGAAGAAAAAGATTAAGCAAACAAAGAGAACTTGTGAGGGAGGAAATTACTCATTTGAAGGTGAAGAGTTTTGTAGATGGAGGAAGATGAAAGATTATGATTAGGGGGTTTCAAACTATCGGTTTTAGGGATGAAAATTTACATTTTTCATCAATTAATTTTCACGGTGAAAAATCGTTTTTTCACTTCTCTTGTTTCGGAGCTAACTGAATCACCAAACAAGTGAACATTTATTTCTCACCGTGAAAATCCAAACTCATCCCCTTCCACCGGCGGCAGTCATGGCGTCGGCAGAACCACCGCCCAACTTCTGGGGCACGATGCCGGAGGATGAGTATTACGCCTCGCAAGGTGTGAGCAACAA
>JBBYHH010121611.1:0-14619 GCA_038382905.1 Daphne laureola
GGTCCTTGAGCCATGAGATAGTTCCTTAATTTATGTTTCCCACTTTATCTTAATCCAATTTAATTCCAAGGATGTACAACTTGAGTCCTAGGACTTTTTGTTCCTCCCTTTGCTCTTGCTTGACCGCCAACGTACCCATAAAGAGACTAAGGCATTCTTGAGCTTTCTTTTCCCTAGATCTTGTCATGGGTCCTCCCAGGCCTTGGAGTGGATGGAATCTAACTTGAAGTTCTTCATTTATGACCTTGTAGGAGGGTGACACCAAGGGGCCGTGAGTGCTAGCGCTTGGCACCAAGAGTGGTGATGGTGGGTGTGAAGAGTGCTTAACACCCGAGGCTTGGTGCATGGTGTCACTCCTCTTGCCTTAACGTTTTCTTGACTTGGAGTAATCTTGAGCTACTAAACTTGAGCTTGAAGTGGTAGGAATGTTGGTTGGCTTGGATTGCTCTATGAGTTGTTGAAAAGTGCTTGCCTTATGACTTGTGCTCTTAGGTGCATCTAGTGCACCTCTTCCGTCTTCCTCATCCCCTTGTGTAGCTTGGATCATATCATTAAGGCACTAAACTCATCAATTATGCCTATTTTTACTATCAATTATGCACTTTAATTATAAATTATGAAGAATTTCAGGTGCGAAGATTTATAGGTGAAAAGGAGCTCAATGTGCACAATTTTGGATCAAAATGGAGGAGAACAAGCTTCAAAGGTTGTTGGAAGGACCCAATTGCTCTAAGGAGAAATATTAATGATGTAATTGAAAAATTGGTGCATTTTAGGAGCAGGCACGGGCTAGAGGCGCTAGTTTTACACCTGAAACTAGTGCCCCTAACCCCAAGGTGCATCTCACAGGCGCTAGTTCAAGGTACAATGAGGTGCCACCT
Source organism: Daphne laureola (assembly GCA_038382905.1). Taxonomy (NCBI): domain Eukaryota; kingdom Viridiplantae; phylum Streptophyta; class Magnoliopsida; order Malvales; family Thymelaeaceae; genus Daphne; species Daphne laureola. Next base: position 882 of record JBBYHH010121611.1, read on the forward strand.
AAAGACATGAGGCACTCATTTGCGGTGATATATGGCACCATAAGGCGGTAATCTGGGAGCAACGTGCGCCAATTTAAGGTGCCAACTTGGTGCCACCAGACACTAGTTTACCAACGCAGGTGCTAGTTACTAGTGCTACTAGGTGCTAGGAGGCGTTGGTCTGCTACGCCATCCCTTCCAGCTTGCACTCATGGGTGTTCTGGATTATTTAGATCTTAGGCACTTTGTAACACCTTGTAACACCTATTTTACCATTCCTAACTCTATTATATGTAATATTACATTAGGGGTAGTTTAGGTACTTAGTTTTAGTATAAATAGACCTCTTAGGATCATATTTGATGTTAGACATTTTTTGGCTAGAACCCTAATCCGAATTCAGGCTTCTTGTGCTTGGGTTTCTAGTCCTTCAACCTCAAATTCTTGAGGGCTTGAAGGGATAAGTTCTGGAGAAGTAATCTATGGGTGCATTTGTAGGAATTCTTGGCACACCAAGATACTTTTGAGATGGTACTTGAGCTTATAAAGCTAAGTGAGAACTCAAAATTAGCTAAAAGTAGCTCACTTTAGGTTACCTCAGCTAGAAGTAGTTGAATTTAGCTCATCACATCTAAGTAGGAGCTCAAGGTCAGTTAGGACTAGCTTACCTATCTCATCTCAATTATAAGTATATGAACTTAGCTCACCTTAGCTAAAGGTTAGCTAAAAGTAGCTTACCTTAGCTCAATTTAAAGCTAAATGTAGTTGGACATAGCTTAAGTCAGCTCACTACAACTCACAGGAGCTGGTAGTAGCTTGACTTTATGTTATTCCAGCTCAACTTTAGCTCACTCTAGCTAGAAGTAGCTAGACATAGCTTAAGTTGAGCTGACTCTACCTAAAATTAGCTAGACTTGACTTGTCTTAGCTTAACTCTAGCTCACAGGAGCTGAGAGTAGCTAAAATTTGCTCCACTCAAGCTCACTCTGGCTAGAAGTAGCTAGAGTCAGCTCACTACAGCTAGAAGTACTTAGACTCAGCTCAAAGTCAGCTCACTCCAGCTATAAGTAGTTGTAGTTAGCTGAACTTTAGCCCATGTTAGCTACAAGTAGCTAACACTAGGTCATGTTAGCTAAAAGTAGCTAACTCCATCTCAAGTTGGATTTGGAAGATAACTTGAGCTTATGTGAGCTAGTTGTGAAGTACAAGAATGTTTAAGCTTAATGTGAGCTTAGTTTGAGATCTTGTGAGTATAAGATGTGAAGATGGCTTTGTGAGTTAGATTTATGTAAGCTCACTCTACTCCTTTTGTGAAACATTATGTTACACCCCTTGGTGAAATGATATGTCTCTTGGTGAAAGGGGCCAACCTTTCATAGAAAGGTATACCCTTTCACCCAACCATGGTAATGTTTAGGCCAAGAGGAATGACTCTTTGCAAGAGAGATGATGCCATTTCGACATTGAAGGGAGGCTAAGGAGGCCGGCCCTTAAGGGGTGTGTTTTGGTGAAAAAGGGGAAAGGGTGCCATTTACCTTTTGCTCACACCAATTCACCTTTGAAGGGGCACCCTTGGCCACCTTTGGTTACCTATAAATTCAAGTGGTTTGCACCATTTCTCATCATCCCTTGGCAGTATTGCCCTCTCTACTTATCCCTCTCAAAGCTTAGATAGTAAGCATTCTTTTAGAGTTTGTGGATGAAACCACAAGTATAGATATTTCTCTCTATTTCCCCCTCCAAGGAGGAGCAATCAAGGCCGCCCTCTTCATTAAGTTTGGAGCAAGGAACTTCTAGTTCCTTTAACATTTTTCCAGGTGCAAGGTACTCTTCTATTCCTCATCCCTTCTAGTATATAATATAGTTACATCCATGTCTTATGAGATATGTATGAGGCATGATTTGACAAAGACATCATGCTATGACCTAGATTACTACTATATGTAATATGTTTGCACATAGATGACATGATATCGTGTGACATGCTAGTGGTACATGTATGACATATTAAGATGGAAGAGCATGTTATTAAGATCCTAAAATCTTTAGATGGTATCAGAGCTATGGTTATATATATGATCTTGTATGTGTTACAAGCATGAATTGTTATATGATCTTGTTTGTTACAAGCATGAATTATGATATGTATGTATGTGTATGGCGTAATACATGTGAACATACATCAAATGTGTGAATTGTTTTAAATCACATCACACCTTAGTGTTACATGAGTGCACTCTGTCTAGGAGGTGGGTTTTAAGTGAGACCAATGTGACCCCTCCATCTTTCCTGGGAGTGTTCCTCTTATGATTTCTAACGTTCATGGTTGTGGTTTGATAAATGAGTCACACATGAACTATATATTATGTCTCTAAGCTACATGTTGGATGTTCTATCTAGGAACATGCCATACATTAAAGTCTAGGAAGTCCATAAGGAGTATGGTTTATGATGGATGCATACATGTGTTGTATGCAAGGTATTTTTTTCCAAGAATGCATGAGTTGCATAAGGTGCATATGTTGCACCTAAATGAGTGCATATGTTGCATTATTTGTAATACATGTTAGGTGTTAATCATGTATGTTTGATTGAATGATTTTTTGACCATGTAAAGTAGGTTTATTCAGAACATTTGTATGAAATGATAATGACATGTTGGTATGTTTCTGATTGGATGTTATTTGCATCTCTTTTTCTACATATAAACATGTTCATCATTGTTTCACACACATGTTGCTAAATTGAGTCTGGTTGTGAGAATTGAACCTAAAACATGTGATTTTCATCATGTAGATGGCTAGTAAGAACATTGTAGCTGAATTGAACCGAGATTTCAAATTGGATGGTGAGAACTATCTGATTTGCAACAGAAAGTCTAGTTCATCCTGACTGAGCAGGAGACACTTGAGGTGCTCACCAATTAGATGGATCTGCCCAAGGAAGGGGAGTCCCGGGTAGGGGTGAGAAATGAGATGAGCCAGCTCGAGCTCGGCTCAAGCTCGAGTCATAACGAGCTTAACGAACGGAGCTTCATGAGCTTTGAGCTTGAGCTGGAGCCCACTTTGAAGCTCATTTATTAAACGAGCCGAGCCCGAGCTTGAGAGGCTCAGCTCAAAAATCTGACGAGCCTTAAGGAGCCTTACATAAAATACCTATAATACCCCTTCTACCCCTACTACCCCTAAATCCTAGAAATTTCCGCTCATCTCATATTCATCTGACTTTAATTCAAAATCCCTAGCCCTAACTCAATTCCCCTTTGTTCCTGACTCCTAAGTGTGACCCATACCTCATCCCTACCTCTGATTTCACCTCCGATCTATGATAAAATCATATCTGAGACTGGAAAGTGTTACTCGTGTTGATCATTGAGCAGAGAAGGGGAGCAGGCGAGCAGCAACCGCAGCTAGACCACCACCTCTACTGCTGCACCTCACCATCCTTCGTAAGCCTCTGATTCAGCGCCGCTCACTTCCGGTCACTGCCACTCACACCCGCTCATCTCCGATAAAGCCAACTCACCGTCGCTCACTCTTCACCTTTTGGTCTCTGCTCTTAACTTGAAAGGTGGAGGTGCTTCTTCACTATTCTGATTCTTCCCTTGCCGGAAACGTTGCAGTTGAGGCCTCGATTCAGGAGTTAAGGTACTCCTTCGCTGTTCGATCATTCTTTTGCCTTAGCTCTAGGGTTTTTAGAGTGAATGCTAATATAGGGTTTACTGAGTGTTCTTCAGAGTGAATGCTTCAGGTTTCTCAAGCTTACTCTATTTTTAACATCTTGATGTCCATTTTCTGATATCGTTTCATCCTTGTCTTCTAGTTTGAATAGCTACTAATCACTAATGTGATTGTGCATAAAAACTGATCTTCTAGTTAATAATCTGAAGTTGGTTCATCTCTAATATTTCAAATGATTTAATGTGTTCCCAAAGTTGGAAGTTTTAGTGGTGAGTGAGAATAATGATTCATTTGCTGCTATTTTGAACAGGTCATTAGGAGGCTTCTCTCTTTTGAAGATTTTCATGTAGTTTTTTTCTTTTGTTCTTTTGGAGAAGTTTTATCTAATGCTTTAGTCTGTCTGGGATTGAATTTTTGGAGCATGTCGCTGAATTTCTATATGTTCTTGATCATCGTGTAGGTTTAATTTGTATGGTAAGAAGATTATGGATTTCTCTAGATTGTAGGATTTATGATATTCTGTACGTTATGAATTCTAAATTAGTGTTGGACATTCTGGATTTTGAATTTATGTTTCATTAGCTACAATGGGTTTAGATGTAGAGCATGAATCAGGTTTAGGTAAAGCAATTCAAACCTCTTTGTTTTTGCTACAGTTAGCCTTCTTTGGTGCATAGTTTATTGCTTCTGGAAATAGTAGAAAATCCATATCAGTTAAGATACTTTTGGAAAACATGTTTGTACTGTTTTATAGCTGCTACTAAAGGATTATGCCTATGAGCTTGTTCTCAAAATCTTACTTAAGTTCCCTGGGACTGTTTTGGTTGGTATGCATCTACTTATATTTGTCTCTTGCTTTGTATATCTATTTTATTTCCTTCACTCCTCATAAACGAGTTGGGGACACTCATCTACAATGCAAAATTCAACTTGCAAATGCTTCAGGTTTCTCAAGCTTACTCTATTTTTAACAGCTCAATGTCCATTTTCTGATATCGTTTCATCCTTGTCTTTTAGTTTGACTAGCTACTAATGTGATTGTGCATAAAATCTGATCTTCTAGTTAATATTCTGAAGTTGGTTCATCTCCCAATATTTCAAATGATTTAATGTGTTCCCAAAATTGGAAGTTTTAGTGGTGAGTTAGAATAATGATTCATTTGCTGCTATTTTGAACAGGTCATTAGGAGGCTTCCCTCTTTTGAAGGTTTCCATGTAGTTTTTTTCTTTTTTTCTTTTGTAGAAGTTTTATGTAATGCTTTAGTCTGTCTGGGATTGCACTTTTGGAGCATGTCGCTGAATTTCCATATGTTCTTGATCATCCTGAATTTCCATATGTTCTTGATCATCGTGTAGGTTTAATTTGTATGGTAAGAAGATTATGGATTTCTCTAGATTGTAGGATTTATGATATTCTGTACGTTATGAATTCTAAATTAGTGTTGGACATTCTGGATTTTGAATTTATGTTTCATTAGCTACAAGGGGTTTAGATGTAGAGCATGAATCATTTTTTTTTTTTTTTAAGGAAAAAAAAAAGAAAAGAAACCTAAGGTTAAAAGCATACTATGGAAATATTAGAAATCATGTATATTTGTGATGACCTTTTTGTATTTTGGCTTACTTGATTGTCACATATACTACAGATGGCGAATGAATCTTCAAGAAGCAAAGACTGAAGAATGCTTTGATCTTGGACAGTCTTCTGCGCATTATTGTGGCTCCAATGTATTAATTTCTCTCTTATTTTTAAACTTAAGCATTATTTTACTTACCTTTGTATCCATCTTAGTTAATGTTTATGCATACTATGGAATTATTTGATATTTGAATATTAGTATTTAGGAAACATAAATCGACCTAAAATTTGATTACTCGTAAGAGCTCAATTATTTGATATTTGAACATTGGTATTTAGGAAACATAAATCGACCTAAAATTTGATTACTCGTAACAGCTCAAAATGTACTGCATACAATAAGTATACTGATTATTTTATGTTTCTTCTTTATAGGTGATGTTCTTGGTAGTGAGAGTTGGCTACTTTCATTCCACATTTACCCTGGCACCTTGGGCATTCCAGCTATACGATAGTTGCTTATACTTCATATTCTACAGTCGTTTGCTAACGATTGGACGCCCCCGTAGTAACCCCCTGGTTCCAATAGATGATTGGTGGCCCGGATATGATTTGACTACTTTACAATGGGCTAGGTAATTTACTTGTTCATGCTAATGAATTTATTTGATTTTATAGATCATTTTTCAGAATGGAAAATAAGATGTGCAAACTTACCATTTTGTTTTCTATTTGTGCAGGTTTTTTCGTTATATGATCTACGCCACGGTGACTTGTCAAACTGTTGCCATCTTTGACGATTTCTTCGCATTGATGCCTCACATTGTGGTAAAAGTTATAAATACTTGTGTCAAAGTTTATGAGTTTCCAGAATGATATTGTTTTGGATTTTAAAAGAAATTTTTTTGAGAAAAATGTTAAACTAATATATCTAATTAATCCTGCAATTTTCTTTCGCATATTGGAGTCCTTCCATTTTGGCTCAGTCTCCCTAAGGTTATCACCATTCTTTGTAGCTGGGGTGTGAGGATGTAAAAAGCAATGACCAACATTGGAAACTATACCAGTTTTGGAAACCTAGATTCTTTACAAATGAGCAAGTGTTAAAAATGTGGCATTGTTTTGTTAAAACAAAAATGAAGATGTTTCATTCGCACATGAATATTAATGATGGAAGGAGTCGAATTTACCAATCACTTTAGGTGTTGGTAGTTGGTAATCCTTATGAATTTGTCTCGTTAGATCAGTGGGAAATTAGACCCTAAATTTTTGAAATGTAAATCTTTTATCTTAAATTGTTTATTGTACATTTAGACCATCCTGTCTTTCTCATTCTCACTCGAGCTTTGCTCTCTGATCTTTATGCCCACCATTGCTGCCTTCACCTGGTACACACCCTACCCACCAACCACGAAAATGATCTACCTAAACCCAACAAAAAATGTCTATCTCAATTTCTTCATCAAACAAAAACCAATTAAGCAACACTACCCTTAACAGGCTAAAGGGATAAGAACCGCCATTGACAAGCTCTACTCGGTTGCCATTGACAGAATTGTTTATCCACTTAACCCATTTATGATATGTTGGTCTGTTTTTCTTCTTTTAGATATTTCAAAAGACTCTAGCAAAGAGACAGAGGCTATGTGTTTTCCAACTCCTTGTCATTATGATTTTTTTCTCTATGATATTTTTCATAGGAACTGGGTATTTATTTGTAGTCTGCAGAGAGGTATTTTTTTTTTTTTTCCTCATTTTGATGTAGAAATTAACTGAACGAATTGTGGAAAAAGAATCTCTCTGGTCCTTATTTTCCTGCTGTACTATTTTCCATTAAATGTTCATCCTACTACATTTCTCCCACATATGGTGTAGTGGCAAGGTTTATTTGGAGGACAAAAAGAATGAATTGGGTAACTCTAGTGCTAGCTTTGTTCTCTATTTTTTATGGTGTCACAAGGATAAAATTAAAGAGCTTCTTAGGGAAAATGTTGTCCTCTTTACACTAAAGAACATACAACTAATACTTTTACATTTTGGAATTTGTTAACAGAGACTTAGAAAAAAAGTGTTTAACGAGTAGGGTAAGATTTTATGATGAGGTCTTTCCTGGAAAGTATGCAGTGTCTTTCTTGGCACTCTTCGCTCTTGATGACGTTAGTACCACTAAAAAATTGTGACAATGGAGTGAATTGCCTATTATTTCCCTTACCCTTTTATGGACAAGCATTATATTTCTCTAGAAAGATATAGTTTCCTTCTAAGATACATTAGTTTGTAACAAGTACCTCAAGTTACCACTCCAATATGAAACTGAACTGTTCAACTGCTGCATATGTCATGAATACTAGTATATACTTACACCGCAGAAATTGTTGGGGCCGACAACAATGATAGCTGAGCAGAACACAAGAACAGAGTGTGAGGTTTGTTTTCTTAACTCCATGTCAGTGCATGACTTTTCTGTCATTGTGTCGACTGACACTCGTCTGAGTCAATTTCTTCTCTTTTCTTATCGAACTTCCTACATGTTTGCACTGGAGTCCTCTGCTTTGATTTTTCGCATGTTTCTCCGTCAAATTTCCCTATTTTACCTATGGACATGGATTTCATAAAAAATAAGTTTGCGTACATACTAAATACTAATAAACATTCAATAAAAACATGTGTATGGAGGTAAAACATATGAATATTGGACAACTATCACCAGTCTGAAAATGTATCCTAGATATGTTCCTAATGCATCTATTTCTCATAAATTCAACAAAAGAACCTCATTCACTAAAATATTGATTCCCCTTGTACATATATATTTCTCTTCCCTCATATCGTAGGGGTTAGCCTTAAACTGTCCCCCATGGTAAATGCAGTATACAAAATCAGTTCCACGAAGCATATAAACACAAAAGAAGACCATAGGGATCAATAAAGAAGCAACATTGTCTTATGCTTGTGACATAAGCATCCCAAATTGCCCAGAAACTAACCCTAGAACCAACACAGAGTGACAAACTACAAAATTTGAAATTATATATGATAAACGAGAAATGCCCTTCTTGTGATATGAGGAACAAGAATTTTGAGAAATTTGAACTCAATCAACAAAATTAACCCTAACCCCCAAAATATTTAAACCCAATGAACAAAATCGTAAATGAAAAAAAGTACTTACTGACACTGCGATCTTCTAGGAATCAGCTTCTCAGCCATCATTAAGGAATTGCTCAAAGTACTTAACAAAACCAGAGCAAAGCAGCAGGAGCAACCTCAGCAAGAGGTTTTAAAAACTCTGCTCTGGAACTGATTTATGGAACCCTCCTTCAGCTCCACAAGGGCATGAGGTTTTAAAAACCCTTCAGCTCTGCTCTCCACCTCAACATTAAAACACACCTCAGGTAATCAGGAGTTTCCACCGTGGAAGTTATGCATCCGGGTGGTAAACGAGAACCAAATGTATAAACATTGATGGGATTTTGGAGTCACTTTTAATTTTTTTTTTTTTTGTAAAATAGATCCTTCATCTAAACGTTGATGACAAAATAGGTCTTTTTCCCTTTATAAAAAAAATCTCGATAATATTCTGAGAGTTTTGTTGGGTGTCGCAGGGGATAGATGAATTGTTGTTGGTCCTTCGAGTGCGTGCCATTGAGAAAGACGAGGTTCAGGAGAGAAGAAAAATTTGTGATTGTGGGTATGATTTTTGTCGGACGACTTATAATTTTTTTTTTTTATTTTTTTTTATTTTTTATTTTTATTTTTTTTTATTTTTTATTTATCAATGTAAACATGACAATAGGGCCCGGTTCAGGGGAATGGAAATTTTATTTTGAGAAGTTTGGGGAAATATATTTTGATTGATAGATAAAATGTATGCGAGTATAGAAATTTGAGGAAAATATTATTTTATGATGATAGATTTAAGGTTGCTAAATGTATTGGAAATTGAAAAAGTCATAAATTTTTTTTTCTTGCGCCGTGAACTGACCCTAAAAGACTTGGAAAATGTGAAGTTTCTTTTGTATAAGATCATTTTTTATGAGTGATAATTGTTGACTTTCTTACTACTAATATGCAAACCGCGCTTTGCTGCAGCGGTTAAATCTTGATTAATATTTTATCCATATTTTAAAAATTGCATCATTTGATTTAGTTACTTTATAGTATTTAATCTTTTAAGTTGTTTTATTTATATTTAGATGTCTAAAGTTAAATCATTTTTATGTGTATAATAATTTTGAATATAAGTTTTGTAAATATATATTTTTTTAGAATTTTTTCAAAGTATTTATTGTTTTAAATATTTGAGTCAAATATTAAATTTTGAAACATCAAAATCAAATGATATAAATTTTAAAATACGTAGTGAGTACAATTTGTTTTCCTTTATACATCTATCTTTCATTACATTTTTTGTATAAGTATTTAACAAATCACACGAAAAAAAATTTCCTATAATTTTTATGTCAATTATCTAAAATATTCTCTATCTGTCCCATAAAGATTATAGTTTTTCTTCTGTCTTTTTCACAATATTTAATCTACGATTTATCTTAATAAATTTATAGACATACAAAGTTAAATGATTCATATGATTCTGATAATTTGTAATATAAATTTTGTAGATATATTTTTTCTGATTTTTCCCGTTATTTATCTTAGTAAAATATTGAGTCAAACATTTGAAACGTCAAAGTCAAACACTATAATCTTTACGGGACGAGAGTATCATTTTACTTAAGTTATTTATTTGGGCTCAGTTCTTTCAATATTTTTTACAAAAAACTAACAATTATTTAAATTTTCTCTTCCAATTTACTCTCTATCTCTCTCCTCCAAAATTCAAAATTATGCCACTTTTTTACTAGTTTTTCGGAGAAAGAACGATGCCTTGTAAAACACCTTTATTTATATATTAAAGAGGAATCAAATAATACCAACAAAATAACACACTCTAACATGTATTCACTCCATCTTTTTTTAATAGTTACGTTTCTTTTTTAGCATTTAATCTGTATATTTTTTTCTTATATATTTTGGTATATAAAATTAAGTAACATATATACATAAGACAAATCAATGTGTCTAGTTTTTAGAAATAATTTTTTTAATTTTTTTGAGAAACTTCTTCCTAGTAAAAAAATAAGTCAAACAAAAGTTCAAAATTCAAACGTAACTATTAAATAGGGACGGAGAGAGTATCAATTTTATGAAAAGAATTAAGAATTTCCAATATTTTAAAAATATTTCTTCAATGGTTCCGCACTTCCCCGTTTCAATTTCTCTGAAACCTATATTTTGCACACTTTTTAAGGAGTGTGATAATTTTCAGAGAGTTCTAATCCGAGATAGCGACTAATCTTAGGTACTTGAGGTACTGATTATTAAATTTTATAATTTTGTACAGTTTAGTTCTCATAGCTTTATTTGTGTATTTTTTTTTGTATTATCCTTAATTTGATGTTAATGAAAAGTTGTATTCGTTAAAAAAATGAACCATGGTCTTTGTTAGTTTGTAATAAACAGTTTTTATCGAAAAAATCTAATTTTTTCAGCATAAAAAATGATTTAAGATTTTTATGTGTGTTTGATCCATCGGAGTTACAAAAGCGTTCGCCCAACACCGTTTGTTAAATGAAATATGCGGTTTATTCTCGCCTAAACGTGATTTATTCGTGGCATTGTAAATTAACAGCTCTTTTTCGAATCAAATCGTAACGTTACGAACCCCGAAAAGGGTGTTGCAAGTTTTAAAAAGCGCGATACGATTTGCGTCGACGCCAACTGGCGGTGAATGACCACTTCAATGCAAACAGTATGGATTCACCTGAATTAATTCCTCTGTAAAGTTCGTGAAGTTTTGTTTCTTTTGGTAAGTGTCCAAGTGAAGATTTTCTCGATGAAGGTACGTTTATGGCTTTTTTGAAAACGTTTCCCTTTTTTATATTAGGTTCCAGAAAGTCAAGAATAATTTCAGAATGTTACTAAATTATTACCATAACTTTATGTTTTTTTGGTGTCCAATGATGGATTCACTCACGGGTGGTTTTTTTAATTTCATGGGGTTATCATCATATGGTGACAACGATGATGATTGTGGTGCAAAGAACTGAGAAAGTTCTAGTTATTGAAGTTGCGCTCCTGATGAAATCAAAACCCTCCGAGGTAAAGGAGTACAACCAATGGAAATAATTGATGAGTTAGAAGAGAGTGCAGAATAGAATGCAAAAGTCAATCAGAACAAGGAAACGTCATGATCCTGACGTTATTCCTTAGGCGGCTTAGCGTTGTTCATACATTTTAGCGTCAGTGGCGGAGCTGTGTGTAGCTTGGGGGTGGGCGGGGCATGGCCCCCCCCTAAAATTTTAGAAAATGTCTACTACATGGTATTATTGATATATTAATTTACATAATAATGTGTTTTTTTAGATATATTTAAATTATATAAGGTTCATTGAATAAAGAATTGGTTTTAATGAGTTTAATTGATTGATTCGGTTAATAAAAAACTATCTTAATTTAACCCAACATGTTAAATTGGTTTTAATAGACTTTATTTCTTCTGTATACTCTTGCTCATTCTATGTTTTTTTAAGTGATATATGCTCTTTGCTAGTGCTATTGCTCAATAGATCTTTTTTTTCATTATTTTTCTTCTTATAAACTTGCTCCATAAATTTAAAATTTTCTCAATCTCACTTCATTTCTTTCTAAACAACTCAACATTGATTTGACTTATAGTATCATACTATAGGCAACACTACTTAAACCTCTAGTTTGGTTTTCATTCTTTTGTTAATTAAAAAAACTGTGTATTTAGCTCAAACTTCGTGAATAAATATAGGTATCGATTCCATATCATATTTATTTTATAGTTATATAAAGACTTTTTTAAAATAGATTTTTTTATTATCATTTAATGTTTTTGTATATTTTACTGGGGCCCCCTACCCCCGAACCTAAATTTCTGGCTCCGTAACCGAATAGCAGACCATCATTTATCCTCTTACATTCACATTTTCTCTGCCAAATTCATCACCTATCCATCCAACAGTGTTGGAGCAGCTTCATGATTACTTTTAGCTTATGTCCATCAGCATTTTACTTTAAGTAGAACCTTTAGAAGCTCGAAAGCAAAACAAATTTGAAGCAGAGGAGGAAACCGTTCAAGCTTTCGGCCATCTCCAACTCTCATCCAATTTTTGAGTTTTCTCCACAAATTCCACCTCCATCAGCTCCGCCCCTTCCTTTTGAAGATCTCTGTCCATTTTCATCACCAGAGGAGCCAAAATGAAGGAGAATTGATAGAAAAACCGCCACCACATTTTCACGTTTAACCGCTTCGACACACCGTTCCAGCCATCTTCCAGTGCTCCAACCACCACCGTTAGAACCACCGGTCTTCGCAACACCATATGGACCCACGTCCGCCGCAGAAAGTTAGAAGCCTTCGGCTGCCAGTGTCAAGCCCAGTTTCCGGCACACCCTTGAAGAAGAAGCTGATACAAGGCTTTTTAATTTTTTTTGTGGTAAAATTACTCTCCTAGTCCTTTTCCCTTAACTTTTATTCTTTGTTTACTTAAACCCCTTTAGTTCACCTTGGTTTCATTTTAGCTACTAAACTTACATCTTTCTTATATTTTCTTCTGCTTAAAAAATTGTGTTTGTTCCTAGAAGCCCTCAAAAAATTCCATGACTTTTGTTTTTACCCAAACTTAACTTGAATCATCATAGACCATTAGAGAACCGTAAAAGCCTCCGTTCTTTTTTCATAAATCTTACCGGCCGGTAACGGTAATCTTTCACTTACGGAATCTCATAGAATATTTCGTTAAATTCTTATTCTCATTAGGTTCTCAACTTTTCACACCAAAACCTATGCTTCTAGAGATCCTTAGTCTATGGCCAACGCATACTCCATGTTATATCCAAGTAAGGGGTAGTGTACAGGGTTTTCATTATAGTTCTCTTCCATGTTCATAAATAAGATACAAAATAATGAACTCTAAGTTAAACACTTGACTTCATACACAAAATAACGAAAGGGTAAACCGGGTTATGTAAAATATTAATTTCTTGATGCATGAAGTATGATTCTTAGTTATGTATTTCTGGTTGCTACTTTAACTATGGTTGATGTTTGATTATTGTACGGTAATTTTTGTATGCAAATGCCAGTGTATGCAAATGCTAGTATCATGTTAGGTGTTACAGTCATCCCTGGAAAATGCTTAATTCCGGAGGAAATTGCCGATGGGTAAAATTCATAATTAATGGGAATTTATTTTACGCACGTGCGGGACATATTTTTTGATGTTTTTTTCCCATGACCCGGGAAGTGAGTTGAGGTTATGTCCGAATTATTCCTCATCAGGAGATTAGAATATGGGTACCGGACCATTTTATCAAAAATCACCTCGGAAGGATAAAATGGTGATTTCAGAAAAATGAGTATAATGATACTGTTAAATGAATTCTATGTTCCGGGAATTTATTTGGAGCC